>BOSO01015176.1:15697-33787 GCA_018403395.1 Gorsachius goisagi | reverse complement strand
CCCTCGCACCGGGTAAGCCAAGGCCCGTTGCAGGAGGAGGCCAAGAACAACAGCAGCGTTGCCCACCCCTGCGTCGTTGCCTCCACTTTCCCTCTGCTCCCAGCCAAGGCCCAAAGAGGCCCCAAACCCGAGCAAACCGCACGCAATCCCCGGGGAAAGTGGGGATTTTCCCCAAATACCGTGCTGCAGCTAAAACCTTTGAGCCCAGCAGCCCCTCCCAGCCTTAACCTCCCCTCCTCGGCCCGCCCCGCCCGGGGGACACCGCGGGGGTGAGAGCGGGCGGGTGTCCGAAGCGCTGAGGCGAGGGGATGGCAACGGGAAGGCCGAGCTTCGGCGAGGGGCCTGAGGGGGGCGGGGGGGGGAAGGCGGGAACGGGACACAAGGCCGCCGGTGCCTGAGGAGAGCGGGCGGGAAGCGGGGGGGAAGTCGGCGCGCAGCGGCCCCGCGGAGCCCCGCCGCAGCCCCTCACCCCTGCAGTTGAAGCCGGCCGGGTTGTGGTAGTCGAGGGCCGAGAGCTTGCGGCGGAACATGGCGCCGGTGCGGCCGGCGGCGCCTCCGCTGACGACCGGGCCCAGCCGCTCGCCCCGCTCAGGCCGAGCCGACGGGCCGGAGGGGAAGGAACACCCTCTGCCCCGCTCTCTGCTCGCCCATTGGCCAGCGCACGGCGAGCGACGGCTTCCGCTACCAATCAGAGGGCGGAAAGGACTGCTGGGAAAGGAAGCGGCCCTGCATCCAGCTTTATTGACACGGCGGCGGGCGGACAGCGACAGGGGCGGAGCCGGGGACCGGGGCGGGGACCGGGGCGGGCTGGGGCGGTGTGTCGGACCGCTGGGGCCGCCGTGGGGGCGCTGGGGCGCGGGCTGGGCTGGGCTGGGCTGGGCTGGGCTGGGCTGGGCTCGGCTCGGCTCGGCTCGGCTCGGCAGCATCGGGCTGTACTGGGGAGCACTGGGGCGCGAAGTGGGCTGGACTGGGGCGTGAACTGGACTGGACTGGGGCGTGAACTGGACTGGACTGGGGCACGAACTGGACTGGACTGGGGCGCGAACTGGGCTGGGCTGGAGAGCACTGGGGCGCGAACTGGGCTGGACTGAGGTGCGAACTGGGCTGGACTGGGGAGCACTGTGGTGCGAACTGGGCTGGACTGGAGCACAAACTGGGCTGGACTGGGGACCACTGGGGCACGGACTGGACTGGACTGGGGAGCACTGGGGCGCGAACTGGTCTGGACTGGAGCACAAACTGGACTGGACTGGGGCACGAACTGGGCTGTACTGGGGAGCACTGGGGCGCGAACTGGGCTGGACTGGGGCACGAACTGGGCTGGACTGGGGTGCGAACTGGTCTGGATTGGGGCACAAGCTGGTCTGGACTGGGGCACGAACTGGGCTGTACTGTGGAACACTAGGGCACAAACTGGTCTGGACTGGGGCGCGAACTGGGCTGGACTGGGGCACGAAATGGACTGTACTGTGGAACACTAGGGCGCGAACTGGTCTGGACTGGGGCACGAACTGGGCTGTACTGGGGAGCACTGGGGCGCGAACTGGTCTGGACTGGGGCATGACCTAGGCTGGACTGGGGAGCACTGGGGCACAAACTGGGCTGGACTGGGGAGCATTGGGCTGTACAGGGAAGCACTGGGCAGGACTAGGAGCATTGGGGAGCACTGGGCTGTGCTGGGGAGCACTGAGCTGTACTGGGGAGCACTGGGGAACATTGGGCTGTACTGGGGAGCACTGAGCTGTACTGGGGAGCACTGGCTTGTACTGAGCTGTACTGGGGAGCACAGGGGAACATTGGGCTGTACTGGGGAGCACTGAGCTGTACTGGGGAGCACTGGCTTGTACTGAGCTGTATTGGGGAGTGCTGGGTAGCACTGGGAAGCACCAGGCTGTACTAGGCAGCACTGGGGAGCACTGGGCTTTACTGGGCAGTACTGAGGAGCATTGGGCCTTACTGGGCAGCACTGGGGAGAATTGGGCCTTACTGGGCAGCACTGGGAAGCATTGAGCTGTACTATGGAACACTGGGCAGCACTAGGGAGCACTGGGCTATACTGGAGAGCACTGTGGCAGCCCCACAGCACTGCCCAGAGCTGCATGGGGTGCGCGGGCCCCCCCATAGCCCCCTGCCACCCCATATCTGCCCCACATCCACCCCAGCACCACTGGAGGGGCAGAAAGGCCTTGGGGGGCCCCAGCCCAGTACCCCCCATGCTGGGACGGGATGGGCACCCCCAGCTCCTGGGCAGGCTCTGGTGGCCCTCGGGGCCAGGGGCTGGCCCTGGGGCCCACTGTGCCCCCCGAAATTAGCCCTGTGGGACCCCTGAGGACATTTCTTGGGGCGTTTGTCCCCAGCCACCACGCTGGGCTGTGCCCTGGGGCCGCAGCAAGGGCCACAGGGATGGAGGGGTCACAGCCTGGTGAGCTTTGCTGTTGGCTTCGGGGTGTCTGTGATTCCACCCCTTTTCACCCTGTTTTTAACGCCATGCTCATGCAGCGTGGTGGTGCAGATGCCAAGGAGTCCCTCACGGAATTAGGGAAGAGCAGAACCCGACCTTTTTGGAGGGGAAAAAAACCCAACCCACCAGAGAAGGGGCAGTTGTTTTCCCTTCTCGGTGCCCATGTGATGTTTGCTCTCCAGAGTTTAAGAGTTTTTATAGTCTTCAAACCACGCGTGAATCATCCCGAGTCCACACACATCCCGCCCCAGCCCGGAGCGGGCTCGGCAGCCCTTCATCATCCTCCTGGGAGGCAGCAAAGGGGGGTCCTGGGCAGGGATGGGCAGGGGATACGGCTGCCTGTGGAGCCTGAGCCCCCTCTCCTTGCCGTGCCACGTGCAGTTTGCAACTAAACCATTTTCCATTCGTCATCGGGTTCTTGCTCCCAGGTATTTTTCGGTCATCTCAGGGGGGGGTTATGTGGTTTACGGCAAGAAAAGTTTCTGCTTTGGTGGGGTCTTGCAAAAGCGCTCCGCACAGTGCCAGCGGCAGGTGAAGGATGCCGGGTTAAGGGGGATTTTTGTTTTTTTTTTTCCCCCGGAGAAGGCGATCAGCCCGGGTTGGGAGCAAGACCACCCCTGTTGTCCCCCCCTCCCTGGCTCGGGTGGCACTTTGCAGACGTGGTGCTGACAGCGCGACAAGCCGATGCAATATTCATCCTGACATTTCTCTCCGTGCCAGCCCTTCCCAGTGCTCCAGCTGGCAGCCGGTGCGGCGCTGCCATGGCAGGGTGGCACGGAGCTGAGCCAACCCCCCCTCCACCCCGGGGAGGGAACCAGGGCGGGAGGGGGGGGGCTTCTGCCTCCCTTCCCCTTTCGGACCATTCCTCTCCCGTTCACCGTAACCCCTCCAGCTCATCCCTGGAGCGGTTTAACCCCGTGGCAGGCAGAGATCCAGCTCTGCCTCCTTCAGCTTCCGCAGCCGGAGCCCACGAGCGCTTCGGCGTGTCGCCGACACATGCGTGAGCGATGATGTGCAATGAGCAGTAAAGACACCAAGCCCCCAGTGTGGTTGGAAGGACCATCCCTGGGGCGTGCAGCCATCTGAGGGCACGTGTCCTCAGCCACACGAGGGTCACACGTTGTCCGCCCCAGCAAGGGTGACCAGAGATGGAGGCAGTGAAACCTCTGCGTGGGTGGTGGAGGGGTGAATTCCCAGCTGGTGGCTGGCACGGTCCCATGCCAGCAGCAGCAGGACAGGGCTCTCCACCTTCTTCTGCCTCTCTTGCCTTCATCACCCTTGGGACAGCTCTTGCGCTTCCTAACCCACCCTGTTTCACCCTGGGTTTGGGGACCTTCCCCTTCTCTGCTGGATTCTCTGCTGGGGGGTTGGACTAGATGACCTCTAGGCATCCCTTCCAACCCAAAACATTCTATGATTCTATGATTTTATGATTCTATGATTCTATGATTTTATGATTCTATGATTCTGTGATTTTATGATTCTATGATTTTATGATTCTATGATTCTATGATTCTATGATCCAACCCCCTCCTGCAGCAACACGCCGCAAGTCCCCCACGGCAAAGCCATGGCCAGGAGCTGCGAAGAGGAGTTGCGCTTCTCCTCTTCCCGCTGCACGCTGGCAACCTACTGGGCTTGCATTTAATGAATGCAATTAGTGCAAATGGGTTTATTCTCATTAGTGAGCCATCTAGGGCGGGTGTCTGCGTGGGGTGGGCAGCAGCCGTGGCGTGCAGGGAGCAACGTCTCGCCTACGCTTTCCCCGGGCTCTCCGCACCTCCTCCGGCTCGGCAGATGCTGCCGTCTCAGCGGTGCCGCTGCCACTCGGGAGCTGAAGCCCGGGGAAGTGAGGATGAAACAGAGCAAGCTTTGGAAATGGAGGAGAGCCAGTGTGGTACGGCAACAGCTGAGCATCGCCTGGCTTGGCATGCCGAGCAGGCGAGGCAGCGCGGGAGCGACATCGGCGCGCTCCTTCGCAGTGACACCGATGGTTTTTTGCTTTTAAGCTGGCCCGACGGGGAGCTGAGAGTTGAGCCTGCTGGTGCTGGGAAGTCTCCCCAGGAGTAGGCAATGTTTGCCACTTGCTGAGATGCTCTTAATGTGCAGAAGACTGAAATCCCTGCACGGCATCCGCACCGGGCTCAGCGGCGAGGGCTCTCATTGCAAAACCCACGCTGCCGCCTTGCCCCTGGCCCCAGAGATGACCTGAGGCTAAGCAGCCTCAAACCGCAGCCACCCATTTAGCTGGGAAATCATTTGTCTGCAAGGGCCCTACAAAATCAGAGAGAAAATTCAGGGCATGGTAAATTTGGTAGGAGCAGGGCTGGGTGCGAGGGGGGGCGACACAGGGGGATGCTTCGCTTCGCTTTGCTTTGCTTCACTTCGCTTTGCTTTGCTTTGCTGCAGCCCAGGCAGAAGCTGGACACTTGTCCTGCTGTCCTGCTCTCCATCACCCCTTCCCCAGCCTCTGACTGCAGCAAGGACGGGGCTCAGACCCTCAGAATCTCCCCAAAACAGCCCCAAATGAGGCCATTCCCCTCCAGGCTATCGGTCAGAGGGCCGGATCCTGTGCTGGGAGTGCTGGAGGTGGCACTGGGGAGAACGTGCTCGCTGCCAGGGATGGGAGAAGCAGGAAAGCGCAGGAGAAGGGATGGACATCAAAATTAGAGCTTTCAGGTGCCTCACAATTTCTAAGCGATGGGGATTTTTGAGCAGGGAGCAATGTCCCACCCTGAACAAGCCTGATCCCACCCCAGCGCTGGCTCATCTTGTGCAACCAGAAAGCTGTGGCTCGGCAGGGACTGAAGCACTGAGAGGCTTCGCTTTCCCTTGCCTATGGACATGGAATCTCCTGCCAAACCCCGTACCCCGACAGGGAGACCCAGCTGGGAAGGGGACCCAGCCGCAACCAGGATGGGAACCCACCTCCCCAGGGGCTGGCAAGCACAGAGCATCGTCTCCAGAAGCTTGAAACAAATCCAAAATTTTATTTCCAATGAGTACACAGACCACGTGGGATGGGGATGCGCTACATCACAACGCCGACCTCCCCGCGCTGGCTTTCGCTTACAACCGCCCCCTCCCCAAAACCCTGGCAGCGGCAAGGCTCGCACCGGAGGGACGGACTCGCCCCCGCCACCAGCAACCTTGGCAGAAAGGAAAAAAAAAAAAAAAAACAACAAAAAAAAAGAAAAGTCCTTTTCCAGCACTCCAGATATTTTGCTTCAAAAGCCAGGGGATAGAGCTGAATGCCTTTTGCTACCACGCTGGAAATCCAGCATCGGGATGGAGGGATGACTGGTGGTATTTTTGTTGCAAGGGGAGGGGGGGGAAACAATCTTGGCAGGCGATCTCTGCTTGGCTAACAAAGGCGTATCTGTGTAAATATAAATCCTGGGGTGAAATACCTGGCAGCACACCAATGTCAACACCACTACCAACGTAAAATAAAGACCAGCAACGTAAAACACCTTCAGTGAGTAATTTAGGCTAACTCAAAATTCCCGCCCGCCCTTCACGCAGCTTTGTTTCTTCGTTTATTTATTAAGAATTCCAGTTGTAAAATACACAAGTTGTTAAAAAAAAACCCAACTTATTACAAATCACTTCATGACAGCATTTGAGGAGGGTCAGGGTGCGAGCCCCGGGTCAAACTGGCTGCATTTCACTCTCTGCGACGGCAAATCGGCGTTAGAAAGAAAAGACAAACCCGGGATGGGGTATTTACACGCCTGCCTTGTAACACCAGGAGTGAAACCAGCTGCGGAGCTGACGACTCCGTCCGTCCTTCGCCCTAAAGCTACGTGAGCTGCGGTAAAAAGATTGAAACAAGGAGGTTGGGGTGGGTAAAAGCCACCGTGGGAGGGCTGGGACCATCGGGGCGTCTCGTGTCGTATAAACGTTCCCAGATGCCAAAAAGTTTGAGGCCAGTGTAAGAACCGCTGGTCGTCTCTGTAGACTAGAAAAGGAGTATGAAAAGGTAGAAAAACCAAAATGCACTTGTTACGGGCTAGAAAGATTTGCCGAAAGGTACCTAAAGACTATCGCCCTCTGGAATCCACGGGGATTTTTAAGGTGATACCTGATTCAGAAGTACGGTTTCGCGGGGTCACTGCGGACCCCCGAAAGCCCTACATGACACCCACCTAATTTTACAGGCAGATCCCCAAGTTATGATTCCCAAAGCCTCCCAGGAGGATGGATGAGCGGAGAAAGCCGGGAGGTGTTTAGCAGCGGAAAGGAGAGGCAAGCAGTGTCTGCAGAAGTATTAACCCGAGGCGGAGCCGGAAAAAACCCAAAAAGGTGGCGGGCATCCCCCGAAAGGCTGATGGCGGATGAACCGGACCTGGGAATAATTCCCCAGCCTGAGGCCGAGCTCGGGCTGCGTGTAAACAAGGTATCAGGCACCTCCGTGAAGGGGTGGCCCCACGGCTCCCCAGGCTGCTCCCCTGCCCGGGGCGGTGAGGTGGAACGAGGGAGCCAGCGAGTTTGGGATGGGGCAGGAGCATCCCGCGCTGGGGCAGCATCCCAGCCCATCCCCAAGGGGAGGAGATGCTGCCAGGAGGCCGAAGGAGCAGGACACGGACCAAGCGAGGAGGGCAGAGGCACAGAGGTGTAGGAGAAGAGGAAAGAGCCGGAAAGAAGCGGTCGGCTTTGATTTTCGGATTCCTAGCTACCCCGCGACACCCGGGGGGCTGGCACCTACCCTAAGGCAGGAGGTATTTCAGGCACGTCTAAGGCATCGCAGGAGTCGTCTTTGCTTTCAGAATCGCCTCGGTTTCCTCCCTACAGCTTCTCCCACCAGCACACGTGGTGTCAAAACGATGGAAAAGAAAAGTCTGGAGCGGGTGAACAGAGGTAAACTCTCATGCACTACCACAGAACGTCATCACGGGAGTATGAAGCACCAACCACGACACATGATTCACTTTTACTTGCAGAGCCGAAGCTAACCATATATAAAATGTTAGAAAGTGGCGGGGGGGGGGGGGTTCACTAGAAACACGGAGCTGCCGGCGTCCTCGCTAACCCGCCGCGGGGCCGCTTAACCCCTGTGCTACGCTACCGCCGGGAATGAAAAAAGCACAAGACCAAACATTGAGTAACATCATAGTCATCTAACCTGTCGCTATATATCCGACAACTTAAATAAAAAAGAATAGTTTGGGAAGAAATCAACAATATCATTCCAAGAAGGTTATACACATCCTTAGCAGTTACTTCGCTCAGCACAGCTCTGGTGCTTTAAATATGGAACAAACGATTTTGTGAGCAGAAAAGTGACACAAATTTATTCTTTACATATTTTTTTTTTTTTCCTTTCTAGGCAACTCTACAGACTTCAGATCTTTTGTCTCGCAATGCAGATCATCTTATTCCCCCAAAGGTGGCCAGGTTCTTTAAACATGCACATCTCTGTAGCCTCCAGGCCGTGTATTTTACTTATTTTTGTTTAAATTCTGCGGACTAGCAGGTCGTCCCCGTTCCTAAAAACTCTACATCAGTGTTCAGGGTGGCCTGAGTGCCGGTCAGGCTCCTTGAGGGTTTACAGGATCACACAGAAGAACTTCTTCTCTCTAAAGGGGTTTTCTGAGGCCGGGACGGGGGTCAATAGGGGGTCCTCCTTGGCATGGGCTTCGCAGTACGCCATCAGGTCTGCTGCCGCTTTTGACACCTGGAACAGAAGGAGCCCCCCATTAGGGACAATCTGCCCTGGGGATATCCCACCCCAAGGGATCCCAGCGGTGAGGCTGGGCTCGCAGCGTCCCCAACCCGAGGTATCATCAGACCTTGGCCAAAGACCCGGCCGGTGAAGGGGCAGCAAGTCCCCGGTGGGGCTGGTTTTTCGTCTCTGGGCTCTCAGCTCACCCCTCACACACGGTCCCGTAAGCATCCTGCACATCCTTAACCCATTCGCATCCTTCGCCCGTCTTGATCACAGCAAGGACCAGCTTCAGCGGGCGCTGCATCCGTCCCCCCGTCCTTTGGTGGGGACACCCACAGCTGCTACAGCAACATTTGCTGCCTGCAGCCACCACCTCGACTATTTATTCTGGACACGGCGGCTGCTCCCAAGCTGCCGGAGCTCACCCCAGCCCCCAAGAGGCCAGGTTTTGCTTGCAAGCACCCAGACGTGGCTGCAGCCAGCAACCAGCCCCGGAGCACCTCTCTCCCCAGGACTGGCTGTCATCTGAAACCTCCTTGGTGGAGAAGACAAATCCCTTGGGATCTCAAGCTTGAAGCCGGTGAGGTTTCACATGCCCAGAAGCACCAGGGTGGAGCAGAAGCAGTCAGAGCAAATGCCTTCCAGAAAGGACCGGGCTTTCCATAGGAAAGAGGCTTCAGAACAACATTGCTTTTGGAGTTTGCCCACTAACCTCAAGGCTGAGCACCGAGCACTGCCCAAAGGATGGTTTTCACAGCAACTGTGACAAACAGCATGGATTTAACCCATTCCCAAGAAGGGTGAGATGTTTCAGGGAGAGCTACTCCTTCCCACCCCGCGGCAGGGCTCCGGGCGATGCTGCCAGCTGCCTTCAGCCATGGCCATCGGGATCGCTTAGAAGAGCATCCTCCACATAAGCATTGCCCGCATCACCTCCCGGCTCCCGCAGCATGCTTTCGGCAGCCGGCACTGCCCCACAGCATCCCCCCCATGCTGCAAGCCAGCCCCCCACGCCCCGCTACCTTTATCCTGTCGATGTTGGCCTCCATCTTCAGCTGCTCCACCAGCTTGCGGGCTTGCGCTATGCTAGCAGTGTTGTTGCTAGCCATGGGCAGGCCAGGCGTGCTCCCCGGGCGGGCTGCGGGCACAAACACAGGGGGCTGGACTCTTGGGCTGGGCAGATTGCTGCTCCCAGCCCTGAAATCCCCAAAATGATGGGCTGGGGGTTGCATGTGTGGAGCTGGTAGAGCCCAGCTGTGTGAATGAGGGCGTGAGGATGGGAGATGCAGACCTGGGCGTTTCAGCCGGCGTCTAATGGTTTAGTGGTGGGATGGCAGGGTTAGGTTAAAGGTTGGACTCGATGATCTTAAAGGTCTTTTCCAACCAAAGTGATTCTATGATTCTATGAGTCTATGTTTCTATGATTCTATGAGTCTATGATTCTATGATTCTATGAGTCTATGATTCTATGAGTCTATGAGTCTATGATTCTATGATTCTATGAGTCTAATCCTGTGTTTATACAAGGGCCGGCAGCCTTTGTGGGTACGTGGGTTGTCACACGCTGCCAGCAGCACCCTCCCGTGCCCTCCCCATCGTCCCCAGAGCGGGGGATACCCCATGAGCCATGCTTAGGGGACACCTACAGCAGCAGGACCTCAGCTTAGAGACGCGCTTTGGCTTTTGCTGTCACGTGAAAGGCTGCGGTGGCAACAAAGCCAAAGGAAATCGGAGAATGGGCTCCCCCCGCCGCAGCCCCGTGCTGCCCGGAGCTGCCGTGCCGGGCTGGTTGCCCTGCCCTTAGCCAAGCACATCATCCAAGCCCCACGCCGGTCCCCAGCGTGCGTCCCTCCGGTGTCCCTTGGCCTCCCTTGCTTTGTCCCTGCTGCCAACTTGAACATTGAGATGCTAGACAGGATGCTGGAGTTTCCTGTTTCTTGAGATTTCTACGCTCATTAAGTCCACGCCGTCGCGATCACGGATGTTTTTCCCTCACTTTAGAACAGCCCCGGCAGCGGCGGCCAGAAACCCAACGTTGGGCTCCTCCGGCAGCCGATGCTTTTCACAAGCACCGAGTATTTTACGGGGGGGGCACGGCCGTGCTGTGCTGGCCCCTGCCTGGCCGGGGCTGCCTGCGAGCTCAAAAAAAGGGGGCGTTTGGGGTGGTTCTGCAATAGCAGGGCACAGCAAGCCCCCGCCAGCCCCTCGGGTGATGGGGCAAGGATGGCACAGCCCTAAAATGAGGGGCTCGTGCAGTTTTAAGGGAGGACACCGAAAAGCTGTGGGCAACTTCAGCTCAAGCCCTTCTTGGGGGGATATAAGGGTCTTTGGAAAGAAGATCATCCTGGGACCTACAGAAAAAAGCAACCTGGGTCTGAGCAAGGTGCCCGTGCTTGGAGGGGAGCGGAGAGCGAGCTGTGCTGGGGGCCAGCCAGGGTTGCAGGATGAGACCCCCTTCCCAGCCCCCTCCCCCCCACCCCGCCCGTCGGGGAGCACAAGGAGGAGTTATTTTTTACCAGAAGCAGGTCTCTCCGGTGATTTGTGCCTCTAGGGGAAGACGTGCTCCTCTTGGCTGGTTGCTACCTTTGAATAAAGAGAATATAAAAATAAATAAATAAATAAAAAAGGAGCCAGGTTAGGTTGGTGCGATGCCAGTCGATGCAACGAGGACGTTATTTATGACCCCAGGAAACCCAGAGCCCTTGCAGACGCCGAGTCCCGTACCCCGCCGGGGAGGCAGAAAGGCTGTGGGTTTCCTTCCGTGTGTGTCCCCCCCCCCGGCCCCACCGCACTCGCCAAGCACGGCCCCCAACGACATTATTTGTTTGCATTCAGCGAGGCTTTCGGCACAGGAAGAGGTTTCAAGTCAGCAGGCAACTCTCCGAGGGCTGTTGGCAGCCAAGCTTTCAGCTGGCTTGCGGCGAGCCCCGCGGCACATCCGAGCACGCCATCGGATGCACGGCGAGAGGGGACGCCGAGCACCGCATGCGATTTAACCGTCTGGTGCACAGAGCATCCGCCGGGGAAGGCTGCCAAAATCCTGGCTGCCAAAATCCTCCCGCCTTCACCGCAGCCCGGTTCCCACCGAGGATCCCCCCCATCCCGAGCTCCCGCCCGGGTCTGCCCCGGTCAGACAAAGCTCTGCACCATGGCTTGAGGTCTAGCTCAAGCGTTCGTGCTGGTTTTTCTCAGCTCTCCCCCAGTTTTTTTGCTGGTGAGGTGTTTGAGCAACAGGCTACCAGGGTGCCCCTCTCCTGCTTTTGCTTTCAGTTCTGCCTGCAAAGCCACGAAGGGGATGGCGGTGGCGGTGCCAGCCCATGTAGGTTCACCAAGGTGTACGTCACCCAAGACACCGTTGCGTGGTTTTGGATCCCGCAGAGATTTTTCTAATGCAGCAAATGTTATTCTGGGTGATTTTGTGCCATTTCGTAAAAAGGACCGTGCTCTGTGGCTGCTCCAGTGGCAGGGAGTCACTGAGGGACTGAAGTTTAACGGGCTGCTGAGAGCTTCTGCTGCAGCCCTGATCTTTAAAAAAATCCATGTATCCAACCCCGCTGCTGCTTTCATGCAAGGAAACCCTCCCATACTCTTACTACTGCTAGCCTAGAGGCACTAAGGTAGAAAAGACATCCCCAAAAACAAAGCCTAAGAAGCCCAAGACCGCAGTGGGACAGAGGAGGGGACATCCAGAGGAGAGCAACGAAGCTGGTGAGGGGTCTGGAACACAAGTCATACAAGGAGAAGCTGAGGGAACTGGGGGTGTTCGGTCTGGAGAAGAGGAGGCTGAGGGGAGACCTCATCACCCTCTACAACTGCCTGAGAGGAGAGGGGAGCCAGGGGGGGTCGGCCTCTTCTCCCTGGCAACAGATGATAGGATGAGGGGGAATGGTTTGAAGCTGCGCCAGGGCAGGTTTAGGTTGGACATTAGGAAAAACTTTTTCACCGAAAGGGTTGTCAGGCACTGGAATGGGCTGCCCAGGGAGGTGGTGGAGTCCCCATCCCTGGAGGGATTTAAAAGAAAGATAGATGAGGTGCTTAGGGACATGGTTTAGTGGTGGGATGGCACGGTTAGGTTAAAGGTTGGACTAGACGATCTTAAAGGTCTTTTCCAATCAAAGTGATTCTATGATTCTACATCTGTGAGCACCCCAGCAGGCACCGGGCTGCTGGGACCGATGGCTGTGGTACTGAAGCACAGCTCCCATTGGCACCCCGACTGCCGGTGCTGGGCTGGATGTTCAAAGGGAAGGTCCCCTCTACACATCATGCAACTGATGCTACGTGGAGTAAGTGGGTTGCACTGATCACACAACGGGCTTGAATAGGAAACCCCAATCACCCAGGAATCTTGGAAGTGATCATGGACTGGCCAGAAGGCAAAAAAGATTTTGGAATATCGCCAGATGAAGAGGCGGTGCGTGCTGAAGAAGCCCCACTGTACAATAAAGTGCCAGAAAATGAGAAGCAATATGCCCTGTTCACTGATGGGTCCTGTCATCTTGTGGGAAAGCATCGGAGGTGGAAGGCTGCTGTATGGAGTCCTACAAGACAAGTTGCAGAGACTGCTGAAGGAGAAGGTGAATCGAGTTAGTTTGCAGAGGTGAAAGCCATCCAGCTGGCTTTAGATATTGCTGAAAGAGAAAAATGGCCAATTCTCTCTCTCTATACTGACTCATGGATGGTGGCAAATGCCCTGGGGGGGTGGTTGCAGCAATGGAAGCAGAACAACTGCCAGTGCAGAGGCAAACCCATGTGGGCTGCCTCACTGTGGCAAGATATTGCTGCCCGGGTAAAGAACTTGGTTGTAAAGGTACGGCACGTAGATGCTCACGTACCCAAGAGTCGGGCCTCTGAGGAACATCAAAACAACCGGCCATGTGCCCCAGCCACGCTTGGCCCCTCTGCAGAAACCTGATGTAGGACCTTGAGCCCTTCTGGGGCCAGCCATGGTTTTACAGCCTTTCCACGCTGCGAGCAACTGGGCGTGCTTCCTTCAAGGCGAGTAACAAAAAACCAGCAGGTGACACTTTGAATTTTGCTTGTGAACATCCCCCACCGAAAACCAAGCCAGGCCCCACTCGGGCAGCAGCAAAGCTGTTCAAGCAGCATTTTTTTTATCCCAGCATGAAGACACCCCACGGTACCCCCAGGAGTAAACCCAAAGCCTCCATGCCTTTTCAATTTGGATTTGATTTCAGCCAAGCCAAGCTGCTAGAGCGTCCTCCTCTCCTTTAACCCCCAGCGCCTCTTTAGTGCTAATCGCAATCAATGGAGCTACACCCTGGCAGGTGCCACTGCCCCACACCACAGCAGTACGGGTGCTTCACACTGGGTATAAAGAAGAAATTTTTTATGCTGAGGGTTGTGAGACACTGGCAGGGGTTGCCCCGAGAGGTGGTGGATGCCCCATCCCTGGGAACATTCAAGGCCAGGTTGGACAGGGCTCTGAGCAACCTGGTCCAGCTGAAGCTGTCCCTGCTCATGGGAGGGGATGGCCCAGGTGGCCTTTAAAGGTCCCTTCCCACCCAAACCATTCTGTGATTCTATGATTTCTTTCTCTTCCCCAAGACCCAACGAGGTGCAGGGTGCCCTGGCGCCAGACCCCATGCTGAACTAGAAAATACTTGTTGGTGGGTAGATGCCACGAGCATCAGACTTCAGATAAACTAAAACCACCCCGGAAAGTATATAAATGCTCAGCCTGGAGGAAAAATGCCAAAATGTCTGAGGATGGATTTTAGAAGGAAGTTATCTTTCCAGGCAGCTTATTTCCTAGTGGAGTGGGCAGGCACTGGGATGGGAGCTTTCAGAGCCGGGGTCGGAGAACCTGCTGGATGCCCTGACCCCATCAGGGGCATCTGGATATTCCCAGCATCGTGGGGTGATGGCAGCCCTTGGCCACAGCGGGTTGGTGGTACGGGGACCGAGGGGGCTGAGCGAGGGCAAAAGGAGCCATCACGCAGGAGGGCCACGTGCCAGCGCTCACCGCGTTACTCCGATTTTACCTATAGGTCCCCTCCGGCTGGCAGAGTTCAGCTCCTGACCCTAGCCATGAAAATCCCCACCTTAAAGCTAAAAATCACCGTGCTTCCCAATTATTTCCCGATCCCTGCATTGCCACAGGGGGCTCTTCTCGCACCCGATGCTGTTGTGCTGATTTTTGCTTGCAAAGGAAGGGTTTTAATGGCACTCACAAGGGAATTTGGGCAGCATCTTATTTCACCCGTACACGTGCCTGGATAATAGGATTCCTGCCTTGGAGCCCACAGGTTAATTGAGTAAGGATGCGATTTTATTTTCATGCTAATGATGTTTAGCATGTGCAGGACATGGATATCGTCTCTTTTGGGCTCCGCGCTGTAATTACAACTCAGGATCTCGCTGGGTTGTTTTGCTACTTATGAGTTGTGCAGAGGGGTCACGGGTTCTTTACTGCATGTGGCAAGAGGTTGAATTCATTTAAAAGGATGCAAAAACGCTTGCAAGGAATATCTGGACTTGGAAATTTTGCTGCTGATTTTGGCTAGCTGGTACCTATGCTCCAAAAGACCTCCTCATTTGTTGTTGTGCCTGCTTAATGAAGAGCCACCGACATATTTGAACGGCATTTTCTTCTTTCACCAGCAGCACCCGGCCAAAACAGGGACAAAAAAAAGTTGGGATTTAGTTGGGCGAATGGTGAGGGACGCCCCTGATGTCGGGGCCGCTGATCCAGCATTTACGGCTGCGTCAGCTCTCGGTCTGCTCGCCCCGGCTTTGCCGTTAAATCTTCAGCTTTTACCCACTATGTGGAGCAACAAAACCCAGCCCCTGAGCTGCCCACCGAGCGTGCACACAGCGAGCTGCTGCCCAGCGAGATGAGGTTGGGCGTTAATTTGCTCCGCATTAAAAGCCGCCGTTGCTTTGGGCCAAGGGACGAGCAGCCTTCCTCATCCCAGTGAGCTAATTAAGTCTACCCTGCTTTCTGGATGCATTTCATCCTCCCAGCACATTTCCGGATCCTGCAACCTCCTTAAATATTCTTCTGATCCAGGGGAGTGTTGGTGCTGCTCCAGCCCCACCCCATCCCCGAGCGAGCCGGCACGGAGGCGCTGACCCCATCCCTCCTGCCAGCACCCGCTTTCGAGCTGCTAGACACTCATTTAAGTCAGTGGTAAACTAATTTCATAGAACCACAGAACGGTTTGGGTGGGAAGGAGCCTTTAAAGGCCACCCGGACCATCCCCTGCCATGAGCAGGGACATCTCCAACTGGACCAGGTTGCTCAGAGCCCCATCCAACCTGGCCTTGAATGTTCCCAGGGATGGGGCCTCCACCACCTCTCGGGGCAACCTGGGCCAGTGTCTCACCACCCTCAGCATGAAAAAATTCTTCCTTGTATCGAGTCTGAATAGATCCTCTTAGCCTAAAACCATCACCCCTTGTCCTATCACTACAGGCCTTGCTAAAAAGTCTGTCCCCATCTTTCTCACCAGCCCCCTTTAAGCCCTGAACGGCCGCAATCAGGTCTCCCTGCAGCCTTCTCTGCTCTGGGCTGAACAACCCCAACCCTCTCAGCCCAGCCTCGTAGGAGAGGCACTCCAGCCCTCGGATCATCTCCATGGCCTCCTCTGGTCCTGCTCCAACAGGTCCACGTCTGTCCTGTGCTGGGGACCCCTGAGCTGGATGCAGGGCTCCAGTGGGGTCTCACCAGCTTGGGGCAGAGGGGCAGGATCCCTCCCTCGCCCTGCCGGCCATGCTGCTGGGGATGCAGCCCAGGGCACGGTTGGCTTTCTGGGCTGAGAGAGCACGTTGCCAGCTCATGTCCAGCTTTGCATCCCCCAGCGCCCCCAAGCCCCTCTTGGCAGGGCTGCTCTCCATCTCTTCATCCCCCAGCTTGTGTGGATAGCCGGGATTGTCCCAACCCAAGTGCAGGACCTTGCACTTGGCCCTGTAGAACCTCATGAGGTTCACAGGGGCCCACCTCTCCAGCTTGTCCAGGTCCCTCTGGATACCATCCCCTCCCTCAGGCGAGTCAACTGCAGCACCCAGCTTGGTGTCATCTGCAAATCTCTGAACGCCCACTGCTCCTCATCCAGCTCCAGCTTGGAGAGCCGCCGGCGCTGCCTCCCGGCATGGTCGGGCACAAGCTGCTTCACCACAGCAGCGCCTCGATGAAGGAGCGAGGCAAAATGCCACGTACAACCCAAAAAAGTCACTGTGAAAGGAGCGTTCCTTGAGGCTGGAGCCATCAAGCCCTCCTTCTAAGCTTCAAGCCATCCTGCTCCTCCCTCCCAAAGCAGGCTCCTATGGGGTTCTGGCATCCCACAGCTGCCAGCTCTGCTTGCAAGAGTAATTAGCCTTCGTTTGCCAGCTCTTCATCAGCACAAGCTGCCGCCTGCTTTGCACAGAGCTGTGCCGAAAGGCTGCAGAGCAAGCGCTTGGGCAGAGGGGTCCCCGGCCCCCGCGCATCTCGCACCAGCTCCATCACCAGCCCCAAACCTCCAAAATCTGAGCCCAACCTCCCCTTCTAACTTTCTTCCTCCTCGCACTTGGGTTTTATCTCAAGTTGCATGTGGGTGGAGACCAGAACTCTCCTAAATGTTTAAAAAAAGAGCATTTTAAGGGGGATTATTTAGTCCAATTACCTTAACTAGGAAGCTATCACTACGGAAGGGGTATCTGGAAGCACATTTGGGTTGGGTCCATCACTGTTCAAAGGCAGGGCTACCCCTGGCTGGGACACCTGCATCCTTGCAAAGCATTTTCTGAATATTCTTGAAGGTGCAAATGGGCATGGAGTGGGATTTTACAGGTGTCAGGAGATGCCTCCTGCATCCCTAGGGGTCTGCAGCCTCTGCCCACCCAGCCGCGGTCCTCTGTGGATCACGTCCTCTCCTGTTGCCCGCTTTTCCCAGCTTTTTTTCACCTCCCCGTGGGTTTTTCTCTGCTTTGCAGAAAACCATTCTCCCCACACCTCCAGGCTGAACTGAAAGGCAAAGCGGTGGCTCTTCAGGAAAGAAACCAAAAGCGCTGACATCTGCCAGGGCAAAACCTCACCGTTCCTCCACCGGAAAGACCGAAAGCAGTTTGGGGTATCACCCACCACCGAGAGCGGCTCCTCCTTTTCGGAGTGAAAACAGGAGCCTCCCTGCTTCTTGGTTTCAGTTAAAAAGTCACGCTTTCCACCACGGCTGCACCAGTATTTTCCACCCAGTTAAGTGAGTGCAACCCCATTGGGGCAGCCAAGATTTTGGGGAGCGCAGGGCTCAGGCTTGTTCCTACCAGGCAAGCATCACCCAGGGGTTTTTTTGGGCCAGAAAAGGTGCCAGGCTGGGTATTGTAACGGAGGGATTTGCTCCAGCAATCATTTGTGCCAGGATTGCTCCTGGCCCCTGCGCATCCCAGCAGCTGAGGCCAGCCCAGCTCGCTGCATCCCAGGGGCACGGCCAGGATCAGGGCCAACACGGTCTCTGCTGAAGCAAGCGAGCTCTCCTGAAAACTGCCTTTTCCTCCCCAAAAACCAGGTGCGACACGGCATCCAGAACGGATAACCAAGCGTACGGCCGTGCCATCGCCCCCCCCCCCCCCCTCGACCGGCTGGAGCGTGGGAATCCCTCACACGGGGCTGGCTGGCTTTTCAAGCCATCCTGCTGCTTTTGCTAAAAGCCACCGCTAAAAATAGGCAGCTCGGCTGCAAAATAATTACTAAAATATACACAGAAAAAAATATAAAAATATTACAGACGAAAAGAAAAGAGCAAAGAGCCGCCTTTCCAGGTGGGTGGGAGCTGGTGGCGTCGTGTTGATCTCGACAGCAGTTTTCGACCTGGCTGGGAAAGGAGCCTTAGGACGCCCAAACCGCACGTGTTTCGCTATTTCCTTAAGCAAAAAAAATGTTATGAGCCAGATTTGCACCCGCAGGCTCCCATCGCACCGCTTCGCCGGGGCGCAGGACCTTAACCCTCAGCGGCGGTTACAG
>BOSO01015176.1:0-15587 GCA_018403395.1 Gorsachius goisagi | reverse complement strand
GGCAAATAAATAAATAAATAAATAAATTCAAAGGCGCCTGAGTGGAAAATGAGCCCGTTTCCATGGAAACAGCTTCGTTATCACATCGGGCAT
Organism: Gorsachius goisagi; assembly: GCA_018403395.1. NCBI lineage: Eukaryota > Metazoa > Chordata > Aves > Pelecaniformes > Ardeidae > Gorsachius > Gorsachius goisagi. The sequence continues at coordinate 15,494 of BOSO01015176.1, read as the reverse complement.
CCGCTCCCTCCCGCCAAACAGGGGCGAGGTGGGATGGGTGCCCGTTTGGGTCCCGATGCCAGTGTTTCGCCCGCGGTGGCGGCTTTCGGTGCCGACCCCCATGGCTGGCCTGGCCCCCCTGCTGCTTCTGCGGGGAGGGTGCAAAATCTGTCACCCCTTTTAGCCTATTCGGCCCTATTTTACCCCAAATACAGCGTGGGGGGCAGACCCAGCCAGCCGCTGGCTCAGCCCGGGCTGAGGCTCCAGGAGAAATCTCCTTCCCGACGGGCACATACGGATCCGGAGAGGAGCAGGCGGGGGGCAGCGGCGATGGAGCCAGGCGGCTCCGGCCCCGCGGGGACATTTTTGCTCTCGCAGGGTTGTCCCTTTTGCCTGGAGGAGTCACCGTGCCGTGGGCGTCGTGTGAAAGTGAGAATCTCAGCTTTTTGTTTTCTCACAGGCGTCCTAACGGCTCAACACGAAGGCAAACAGAACCCAACCTCCACTTCCTTTCTTTTTTTCTTGGGTGTTTTTTTTTTTTTGTTTTGTTTTGTTTTCTTTAAGAGATTATTTGGGTGAAGGACCAGCCACCAGCTGGCACAGCCCGGGACGGCTGCTCCAGTCCCTCCTGCCATAGGAAATGGGGGCTCTCTCCGGTTGGGTACCGCGGGGAGAGGGCACCGACCTCGGCACAAGGCTCCGGCACCGCGGGAACGCCGCCGGGCTTGCCGATCCCTGTCCTGAAGATCAAGGGTTTAACAGCAACCTCATTTCCCCAGCTGACAAAACTGGAGATTTCCAGGGAGCCAAAAAGCCATGCGACCCCCCCCGCCCCCGCAACCTTAGCCCAGGGCCTTCGGGGGTGCACCCCTGAAAAAGAAAAGCTGCCCCACCATCATTTGGGGGAAAACCCTGGGAATGAGCGTTTGTTTTTAAGGCCCGAGGCACAAACCCGGCAGTGTGCACAGGGCACCGGGAGGGTGGGAATACTGGGAAGTAGGGATGTCCAAACACGTGGTCCAGCGGTCCAAGGAAGATGAAGCTGCAGCCGAGCGTCACCATCTTGCCATGGCCCGGGTTTCCATCCTGATTAAAAATACCCATCGTTTTGCCAAGTCACTTCTGACCTCCGCTCGGCCCCTCGCCCTGCTCTCAGCACCCATGCACGCTCACGGCGATGCTCCTCGGGGACGAGGCGGGGGGCAACGCCCGCCGGGGGGGGCAGCCGGGGCTCCTCGCTATCTGCTTGTGCTGTGGCATGGAAAGAAAAAAGGGCTTGGCTGTCACATTTCGGTGTGACACAGCAGAAGGGACGGATAAGGGCATGCATCTCGTCACGCCATCCCCTGCTGCCACATCCCCTTTTACGGCTCTCCCACAGCAGCACAACCTCCACTTCTGTGGTCCCCACCGGCGCTGAGCAACGCCACCGCCGTGCGCTTCACCGAAAATGAAAACTATTAACGGGTTGGGGGTTTTCTTTGGTTTGTTTTTTTCATTTAATGAAACATTAAAACCCACCCAGAGGGCAACAGGAGATGGAAGGCTCGCTGCAGCACACGTGAGCGGAGGAACGCGGCGAGCCTCTGCCCTGCAAATCCCCGAGGGGGGGGGTGCTTGCAGCGAAACCCTCACAGCGAAGGACACGGCTGCTCCCCCGTTCAAGCTGCAGTTAGCCTTCATCCTACCCAGATTCAAAAAACCATTTTATTTTTATGAAACTTGCCTCAAAGGAGAGCACGCAGCTTTGGAAATTCCCTAAAGCCACCGGCATTCCCTGGAAAACCAAGGTTTCTCAGAAACGCCACACTGGCTGCCTCCTGCAAAGTGGTACCCGCACTGCCTAGGGCATCCCCGACCTCCTCATTGGACTGGAAGATGGAGGCATCTCCACAACCTTTGAAGTTCCCCAGATAGACCAAAGGACCTCCAGCACTCAGATGGTCCAGTAAATACAGAAAAAGAGAAGGAGGGAATCAGGCAGAGAGAAGTGCTGAGGAGGGATGTGCAGATGGGCCACGCTTCGCCCCAGGCTGCTGCAGGCTCCTCTTTGGTGGAGGAGCTCACAGGAGCCCATCCAGCCATCGCCCACTGGTGCAGACCTCCCCTCCTGACACCCCTGCTGTACTAGCAGCAGACCTCTCACCTTCCTCCTCCCCCCCAAACCAACGCGCGAGGCTCCCCTATGGTCCCACATCCTCCCGTGAGTTGGATGCCTGGATTTCTCCCTGCCAGATCCATGAAACCCTTGGGGAAGTGGGTGCCAAGCCTCGGAACATCACAAGCCCACAGGTTTTTCCTGCGCTGGAGGGTCTCTCCCCTGCACGGGGGTCAGCCCAGGCTGGAGCTCATAGAATCCTAGAACCACCAAACGGTTTGGGTGGGAAGGGACCTTTAAAGGCCACCTGGACCATCCCCTGCCATGAGCAGGGACATCTCCAACTGGACCAGGTCGCTCAGAGCCCCGTCCAACCTGGCCTTGAATGTTCCCAGGGATGGGGCCTCCACCACCTCTCTGGGCAACCTGGGCCAGTGTCTCACCACCCTCAGCATGAAAAAATTCTTCCTTGTATCCAGTCTGAATAGATCCTCTTAGCCTAAAACCATCACCCCTTGTCCTATCACAACAGGCCCTGCTAAAAAGTCTGTCCCCATCTTTCTCACCAGCCCCCTTTAGGCACTGAACGGCCGCAATCAGGTCTCCCCGCAGCCTTCTCTGCTCTGGGCTGAACAACCCCAACCCTCTCAGCCTGGCCTTGTAGCCGAGGGGCTCCAGGTCAATGCCACTATCTGCAGCCCTGGCCAAAGGCACCTTTTGGCATCGGTTAAAATACTACGCAGATATCCTTGAAAACACTTGAGTATATTATCTTGCATTTCTACTGCAGCGACGGCCAAGGGAAGACGAGTTCCTCTTCTATAATGCACTGCCCCCACGCTATATAACACAGCGAATGCCTTCGTTAGGATTATTCTCAGCTTGACAAAACATTTAATGAGGTCATGACTCTTCCCAGGCTGGACTGACCCTGATTTAACCATGGGGAGCTGGTGATGACCCAGCACTGCCAACACCCATGCACCGATGGAGCAGCAGCTATATGGTAAAAGCCCGAATGAATGGACCACGTAAAAATTCCTGTTGAAACCCTCTTGGATACCAAAATCCACCCCATGAAACCTGTTTGCTACTTGATGAAGAGGTAGCAGGCTGGGTAGTCCCTTATTTCACAGGGCAGAAGTTTCCACTGTAAAGGAGACTGTAGGTCTAGGAAACACGCACCACCTCCCAGCTGGCCGGAAAAGAGCAGAAACCCTCAAAAAAAAAGCTTTTTTTTCCCCATGGAGAGCTCTAGAAAACCAAACCCACCCTTTAATTAGAAGCATCATCACGCCTATGATTTCTCAATTCCTTCACTTCTTGGTTCCTTCCCAAAACCAACTCGAATCGACTCTGAAGTAAATTCTTCGTACGCACCTCGCTCAGAAACCCCCGTTCCCTGCCAGTTCCGGGCAAAAGAGAGATGGTTAAAGCTGCCAAGGAAGGACGGAGCTCCTGGACCGGGAAAAGGAGTTCAACATCTGCTCATACAGCTCTGAACTCCTGACCCTTAATTAAGGGAAGCAGCCAAGAGCTATTATTTCATGTTAATTGACTGATCCATTCTTGGGTTTCGGTTTTGAACATCCTGCCTGCCAGGGTCAAGATAAAGACCTTTTGGGGAAGGTGCAAAATGAGGTTTGAAAGCGAAGGGGAGAAGAAGGGAGCGCTGCAAGGCAGAGGCGTTTCCCCCAGCGTCACATTGGCAAAAGGATTTGGGAATTTGGCTGTGTCAACAGCGCTCCCAAAGGGACAAACCTCATGCAAAGTCACCCGGAATTCGAGGCCGCGGTGATTTACCAACCGCCTGCCCATCAGCAAGGGAGGGGATACAGCCGCCCCTCCTTGAAGAATTGGGGCAAGCCCCCGAGTTGCCCTGATTTGGTTAAAACATCACCTTTTTAGGGGGGCAACCTCCCCGTGACACCAGGAAATCGTCCCCCGTGACACCAGGGAATCGGACGGAGCGTGTGGATTTTGCAGCAGCTCCCGCCACGGCGCTGGGCTGCTGGGCTCATCCTTCTGCAAAGCATTTTTTCAGCCTGGCAAAAATCATAGAATCATAGAATGTTTTGGGTTGGAAGGGACCCCTAGAGGTCATCTAGTCCAACCCCTGTTCCTTTTGCTTACTGCGCAAGAGCCTCACCTACGCCTTTTCGCCCAAGAAGCCCTCAGCTGCAGAAACCATCGCCATGAGAAATCAGCCTCCGACGATTTCACCCAAACCAAACCTTTATTAGAATTTTATTTTAAGTAACACTCACAATGAAGCCTAATAACCCCTTCCCGCCGCTGGGAATCACCCAACAAGTTACATCAGCCCAGAAACAACCCCGTTAACCATCCCATTAGTTTAAGCCCTCCCCCCCCCTCCCAGGAATTACCTTAGACTGCTTTAATTAGGTATCCACTGTACAAAAGAATTAATTAATTAGTGATAAGCACCTGAACCACATTACTCATAAGGCTCTATTTCAAGCTTCAAATACAGCAAACAGGTCACAGCCTATCTGCTATAGCAGAGCAAAGCCCCGGCGCTGCTGCCTGGTATTTCTCTTCCCATCCCTGCCATCCAAGCAGCAAGACTTGGAGCTTTTTTTTTTTGTTTTTTTTTTTTTTTCCTCCTTCTTTATCTCTTTTTCAGATTTTTCACAGCATCCAGAGCCCGTGCCTTTAGAGCCACTACTCAAATAGTGGCTGCGCCACGTGGAGTTGGGAGGGCTTTTTGTAATTACTTTCTGAGATTTGGTGTGCTCTAGGCACAGGTTGTGGGCTTGGACTAGATGACCTTTAGGGGGTCCCTTCCAACCCAAAACATTCTCTGATTCTATGATCTTGCAGCTATGGGTACCCGGCAAAGGTCTCACGACGAAGTTCTTGCGCTGCGGCATTGAGAAGACGCCCGTTAAATGAGTAAAGCGTTTGCCGGTGGCCAGATCCCGAGCTGCAGGTGGAGGATTGCCACGGAATGTGGGCGATTTTAGCAGGTTTCGGGGGGAAAAAAAAAAAAAAAGGGAAAAAAAAGAGGCAAAAAAAAATCCCCGTGCTATTCTGTATTTTTGCAATCAGTAACTTTGAAAAGTGATTTATTGTGGCTTGTGCTGGCCCTGACATTTTGTGGCCTGTGACTTCCCTGCTGGCAAATTTGGGGCTATTGGGGGGGTTCTCTTTGCTGACAGTCTGTGAGCAGGGATGCGGGCAGGGATGCGGGCAGGGATGCAGGCAGGGATGCAGGCAGGGATGCGGAGCCATAGTGGTGCTGCAAACCGGGTTAGCTGGGGCTGGCTAGGGAGAAGTAGGTTGCTCCTCCGTCCTCGGTCGGTGAGCTGACCCATATTATCTCAATTAAATTTAACTTCTGCGGCCCACTGCTGCCGCTTTTTTTTTCCTGCAACCTAACGCATTTCGGTCTAAAGTGGGACCCAGTTACGGGGGCAGCGAGTACACCTGGGTCCTTCCCAAGGCGATGAGGAGAGGAGGACATGGCCATTGCGGCAGAACGGGGACAGGGACGTGGAGGGGGATCGAGGGGCGGCAGCACCGCGGCCGCGGGCTCGCCAGCTTCCCTTTGCTCGAGTCCTGACCCACCTGCATTTCTCCTGACTCTGACGCTCCTGCAAACCAGCAAAATCTGCTTTTTTTTCTCCCAAGCCGCACCCTCAGAGCCTTTCCCACGCTATTCCCACAGCTCGCCGAGCCCGTCTCCATCCTCTCCCCCTCTCTGCTGCGCTCGCCGCTCGCTAACCACCGCATACAACATCTTGGTTTCCCATGGAGCCCCCAAATCCCTGAACCAGCCCGTTTTTTCCCCTTAAAATGCAGGCAAAGCATCCCTGCCACGCTTTCCTGCTGAGTCAAGGGCCCTGCTTTTACCACCATGCGTTATTCCGGCCGTATCGTGAAATGACACACGCTCAGCAAACACCCATGTTACGCAGGCGGGAGGAGAAAGCCACCCCAGAGCTGCTAGCCTGGGTGGTGTTTTTACACTTGCAATATCAAGCATTGCAAGAAAAAAAAAAAAGAAAAAAAAAATTACAAACCCCAAAGAAACCGTACAAACCCCAAGAAACCGTGCAAAGCCCGTATGAAGCAGCACAAGACGGCGTTGCTCGTGCTTGGCTCACCCTCCCCTCCCGTGCATCAATACCTCCGCTGCCGGAGATCAATCCATCCTGGCTGTGCCACGGGCCCCACGTGCTTCATTTATCCCCCCCCCCATGCCTGAGCCCGGAGCTTTAATCCTTCTGGCAAACAAGCCCAAGCTTCTGCATTTGGGCCCCGCTGCTCTGCGAGCTGCTTTACCCAGGGGCAAGTGCCTTTCCCTGCCTACCTGGCTGCTGGAAAACCTCAGCACGGGGCCGTGCCGTTGCTTTCTATATTTTTTCCCAGTGTGAGCTCTGAAAATCAATGAAGGGAGCTGCTCTTTGGGGAGCCGGGCTTCGGTTCCAGATAGGATGGAAGAGCAGCATCGATTCGCAGCCAGCCTAACTTTTACATCGCTTAATGGAAACACTTACACAAAAGGGCTTCGATTTAGGCTTCAAAAAAATTAAATCAGCGCCTCCCTTATTTGCTGCTTATACCTCTCCATAAGGCCTGGGCGGCTGCATTAAAATCGTCTTTTTATTCCCTGCTCTCACGGTGCGGAGGGAAGAGGCAGCATCCCCCCCCCGCCGGTGTTAGCTGGGGAGCGAGGGAAGCACCGGACGTGAATACAGACCCCCCCAGGCGAGGATGTGAGGCTGAGCAGCAATTATATTAAATCAGCTGATAAATAATGCAACGTATTTTGATGGTACCAGCCCTGCAAGCACTGCACAAACACCAGCACGTCTCCACGATATTAAAAATCCAAGGGATGAAGCGCAATCAGGTCAGCGTGACTTGAATAATTGAACTTAAAGCCCTTCTGAAATGCTGGCCTCGGGGCAGGCTGGAGCTCTGGCTCCACGGCAGAGCCACCAGACCATTGCCTCTTCACCAGGTCCTACGCCAGCCGGTGGACTCCACCAGACCTGGTCAACGTTCAATACTTTTCCATCCAAGGTGAGAGACCTCTGCTTGGGCACTTCCCAGCGCAAGCAGAGCTGCTCCAGCAGCAGACACGGTCCTGAAGATTAATTAGAAGAGGTCCAAACAGGTTTACAGGTTGTGGATGGCTGATGACCCCCCACTAAGGACCCCGAACCACTGCAGACCCAGCGAGGGGGTAGGAAGTCCAAGGCACGTAGAGATGTGGAGAAGACCTGGCTGTGTGGAGAAGACCTGGCCACGTTTCTGCATGACACCCTGGGGGCATCTGGACCCACGTGGACTCATATGATGTCCATGGGGACAGCACTGATCTGGCCATGGCATTGGCCCTGCTCTGAGCAGGGGGTGAGACCAGAGACCTCCAGAGGCCCCCTCCAACCTAAATGAGTCATTGGCCATGCTGGTTCATTACCAAAATCCCTGTTTGCTCATTGGAAAGCCCCTGAGGGATCAGGAAAACAACAGGAAAATGAAAGGAGGTGGCACAAATCCTTGGGCAGCTCTTCCCACAGCTGCCAGCTCTCAGGACTAACACATCCCAGCCTGGTGAAAGCCAAAACCGCAGCTGGAGACTTCTTCCATAACACACTTTCGCAGCACAGGCAACCCACAGCCTAGACGCGATCTGCAAAACCAGCCAGCCCACTCCTTAATCCCCAGTCAAGATGTCACGGAGAGGTAACCATCTCCCTATGCTCTTCATCCAGCTCCTGCCAAAATGGGTCAACTTCAAGAGCGGATACAAGCACAGGAGCCGTGGAGGCAACGCAACCATAATGCAAGTGAGAGAAAACTGTGTGACATGCCGATGGAGCATCCTCCAGAGGAGGTGAGGAACCCAAAACCCAACCATGAGGACAAAACCCAACATCCTTGTACATGGGGGACCATGGGTGAGGAAGCGTCCACCATGCAAATGCGATGGTCAGATGTTTTTTGCACACCCGTTGGGACCCCAGGAAGGAGGACACATCCTGCAAAGGATCTGCTGTACTGCAGCAGCTCAGGAGAGCCTCGCTGAGGGTGGAGGGGAAGCGTCCATGAGCAGCTGTGGTTGGAGCAGCAAACAGCACAGCTCAAGGGAAACTTTATGGAGATCACGAGAGGTCTGGGTTTGTCAGATAAGAAGAAAGAGCAGGAAATGTCACGAGGTTTACAGCTAAGCAGCTAAAGATTGAGTCCATTCACCTCCAGGGTGACTAATGAGCTTTGTGCAGCTCCGGGTATGTTCAGGCCACACTTCAGGGCTCCCCAAGGCTGCAGAGAGGACATGCACCTATAAACCCCCTCCTAACAGGTACCAGCACTAGGGCTGCCTGTGCCCCCATAATGCCCTAGAAAAATGGGCACCATGAATTTTTCCTGGTGCTTTGGTCCTCAGGAGACTCAGACCAAGCTCTTGGTGTCTCTCCATCCGAGATGACCCTTCCAAGAGGCAAAAGGCAGCGAGGATCTGGCAGGAGGGTTTGGGAGCAGCGACGCAGGGAGGAGACGGTGCCCCTGGGCTCCATGAGTTCAAAGGGATCTCCAGGGACATTTAACCTTCCCCCAAAGCCAAAAACCTCAACAGGCTGGATGTGGCCCGTACATGAGGAACCACTAAGACCCTATTGACCCGAGAAGATGCCTGCAGACACTGGGGACACACTAATCCCCATCAGAATGGTGGCTGCAGACATGAAACCAAAAGAAGCAGCATGGGGTAAGGTGGTCTCCTCAACTCATACCCCATACGTCTTCTGCCCCTCAGTGTCCCCCGCATGTACGGCCCAGGGCTCTCTGTGGGACACACAGCCCCAGCCCCCCGAGCAGATGACGGATGCTTATTTACTCTCCTGCACCCCTGACACCTGCCTGCTCCTCCCAAGGTCCAGTTGAGAAACACATCAAAATGGAGAACAGACTCTTGCAAGGTGATTTCTGCCTTGAAACGGCTCACGTGTTGCCTTCCTCCTGCTGACGGCAGCGGGGAGAGTGAGCTGGAGCCCCAGCCCCCCACCGCGACTTGGTTGGCAATCACCGTCCCGCTCTCCTCAACCCCCATGGGTGATGGATAACCCACCACGGAGGGTTTGAGGCAATCCAGGCCAGCCCCATGGTGAGGCCGAGGCCAAGGCAGCCGTGCCATGGGTCTTCGGTTTGGGGTCAGCCCTTTGGAAAACCCAAATCTACCTGATGCTGTCGAGGAAGGAGAGGGACCAGCCCAGAGCCCACAGCTCATCTTGTGGGTGCTCCTCACCCCGGCTCTACCCCAAATGGGGGACCACGGCTAACAAAGCCCTAACGCCACTGCCTGCTGCATGCAGAGACACGCTGGCACCATCCTGGCATCCCCCGGTGAGAGCGGGATGGTGAGGAGACGTTTCTGGCACCCCCCATGCGTTTGAGATCCATTCCCCAACTCCCAAAGCCTTCTGCATCCTGGTCCCCAACCTTCACTGCACCTACTCCAACGCAAACCCAAAACACCGGGACCAGAAGGGAATTCAGTCAACGCTGAGCACCTCACATCTGCCAGCAGCTGGTTCTTTCTAACTCAAAATGGCCCAAAAAACCACAACTCCGCCAAAGCCCTGGTTAGCGCAACGCGCCCGAGCTGCAGGAATTCACATCTATGGGGCGGGGGGGTTAAGATGACCAAAGCCTGAAGCATCCCTTCAGCATCCCCCGTAAGGGGATCACACCTCCAGCTCGTGGCTCTCGGGCGCCTGGCAGCGCTCCCCACGCCGTCCCGGGGGGGACGCAGGTTAAATCCTCTTGCACTTCACCAAGCTTCAGCTCCCGGTCTCTCCTCTGGGACATGGCTCAGATGGGAGGAGGCAAGAGAGAAAACAGGGCAGGGCTTCTCTATGTCCCTGCAGGTGCTGGTGGGCGCATGGGGACACCCTGCCCGTCCCCAGGTCCCCAGGCTGGGGATAAACCCCCCCAGAGCCGTAAGGGTACTGGTCCCACTGTGACTCCTGCTTTCCACGAGGCCTCGACGCCACGTTTGCTTCGGTTTTTATTGGAAGAGACTCAGCAAACCCGGGTTTCGGTGTTAGCACAAATCCTGCCCTTGCCATAAAGCCCAGGGCTGAAGCCCTGCTCGCGTTCGCCGCGCCTTGGCATAAAACCTAAACCACCAGCGAACCCCTCCCCAATTCCCACGGCGCGGAGCTTCAGAGCCCCGAGGAGATGCAGGGTGGGACAGCCCTCTCGGCCACCGTGCTGGGGATGCTGTGGGGACCGATCCGGCCGCAGGATCCGGCCCCCAGCTGCTCCATCACCGGAGGAGCGCAGGTTTCCCAACACAGCAGGGCTGATGCAGAGACGACCCGGCGATAATTGGGGTGCAATCCCACCCCCCTGCCAATGTCACTGCTTTCCCCGAGGTGGCAGGCAGGGGAGCCACCGGGGCTGCGGAGGAAGGGGGTTTCTTGGCACTGACTTACTCTGGGCATCGTCCATAATTAGGTCTGTGGGCATCGTCTATAATTAGGTCTGTGTCTCCTGCGCAGAGGCGCCGGCGGTGGCACCGACGTCCCCGCGGTCCCCGGCTGCAGCTGGTGGCTCTGCCTGCCGGGATGGGCACGGGCAGCTCGGGGAGGCAGCTTTATATATATAAAAATATATATAAATATATAAAGCACCTATCACCATATTAATAAACATTCTTTGGAACCACTCTGATGGGCAGCAACGGAACCCCCCTGGGCTTTGGGGCTGGGGTTTAGCTGCCCCGGTCCGGAGGATGCTGTAGGCAGCGGGAGGAGGGATGCTGAGCAGCACGGCGTGGGGTAAAACCAGCAAAGGCAGCGGAGTTTGCGGTGGGAATATCCCACGCTGTGCCGGGGATTTTTTCGCCCTTTGGTGGGATCGCATGCAATCCAGGAAGGAGCAAGGATGCTCGGGATCCCTGATGAGCTCCAAGGCTGCTCCTTCTCACCCGAGTCACTCACAAACCTTGCCCAGCCAGGACCTTCCTGGCCAGGAGAGCTGCTCACACGGAGCATCGCAAAGGGGACAGAGCCAACTTCCCTTCCCAAATCCCTCGGGAGAGCAAGCGAGGGCGGGACGATAAACCTGTTAAACGCAGACACTGGCTCAGCTAAAGGAGCTTATCCACCGTGGCAGCACCTCCATCCCGCGCTGGCTCCTGGGGTGCCCTGCCACGCTGGGTACAGCACTTTGGGGTTCACAGCAGCACCCCTGAGAATCACCAACCCCGCAGCTCAGTGGGCTTTTAGGTGATGAAAGCATCACCCACCACCGGAGACCAAATCGCGATGCCGGTACCCGGCCGACCACAATCCAGCAGCTTCTGGACCTTCCTCTGGATAAACTAATTAGCGCGGGTTACAACGATGATGACACGATGACAACGGGGGAAGAAAAGTGCTGGGTGAAAAGCAAGGGAAGGATGAAATTAAAGTGAAGACCAGTTGTGTTTGGTGGGATAAGCAGGTCCTGGCGCAGCAGCTGCCCAGGAATTGTCAAGGGTTTCTCAACTGCCTGCGAACAGCAAGGTGGTGATTTTTTTTTAAGGTTTGGCATGATGCTATTTCAGGGATTTTTTTATTTTCCACTGAGCCCGTGAAAAATTGGATTTGGTTGTTTGAAGCCCATCATACCTACATGAAATGCAGGAGATGTGTGATTTTAGCCTTCAGCCTCAGCAGGGCTGCATCCTCGCACATCCTCGCCCAGCCCGCGAAGCGCTGGTGGTTTGCTTGCCCGGCTCTGATGGAAGACATTAATTCATCACTGGCCTGACCCAAAGCCCGGGCTCGACAAACACCATCCCAGCGACTTCGGATGGGTTTTGGAGCAAACCCGACTTCTCCGCGGAGCTCAATCCCTGTCCTCCCGGCAGCTGGAGCCCGTCCTTCTCCCCAGCTCAGACCTGCCTCGGAACGGGGCGAGTGCCAAACGGCTCGTGCCAAATGTGCGCGGAAAGCTGGGAGAGACAGCCTGCGTTCCCCCGCAGCCATCACGCGCTCCCCCACGAGCAGCAAGGAGTCCCCCCCCCTCACACTTCTCCCCATGAGTTTATGGGGAGGCAAGGCTGCTCCTGCGCTTTAAAGGGACCAATTTTGGGGGTGTTTGTACCGTGCGTGTTGCACACAGAAGAAAAAAAAAAAAGTGCACGAGGAAGGGGTGAAGCCCCACTGGAAGCGAGCAGGCGATAAAACTGCGCAAGGACAAGCACAAAAATCCCCTTGCCGGTGAACCGCGCCGCAGCGTCCCCCTCTGCCTGCCATCCCATCCCTCCTCCCTGCAGCCGCTGCGACCCCACAAAGCGGCTGAGCAAGGAACCAGAGGGGCAAAAAACAGTGATAAAAGAGCCTGAAAAGCAAGAGAAATTCAAACCCCACCCTCATCCCTTTGCTCATTCCTCCCGCTTCTGCGCCGGCTGTGAGCGCACACGCATCCCGCATCCTGCTCCAGGCGCTCAGAGAAATCACACTGAGAACTGATACAACTCGTGCTGAAAATAATGCTTTTCCTGGGGCAAACCCCTTATTCCCAACCCGAAACGGGGCGACGGGCCAGCGGCAGGAGGCAGGCGGTGCAGCCCCGTGGTCCTTGACAGCAGCGCAGGCGTCACGCGCGTGCCGGCCTCGAGCATCCCGGCACCGACGCGTGGGATGGGGAGGCACAGCTGGCTCCGGGCAGCGCTTTTTGGGGCACGGGGGTCCGTGGGGTGCTGGTTTTGGCCCGCCAGCCCTCATTACTATGGTAACAGCCTGCCCTGGCGCCTGGCTGTCCTCCCTCCGTCACTCACTGGGTTTCAAAAGGAAAAGTGCTGCCTCGGATGCTGCCGCTCGGAGGCCAAAGCACTGGGAGCTCAGCGGGCACATCCACATCTGCGAGGCCACTGAGTGGGAAGGAATTGCCCACACTTGCAAAATTTGGGGTTTTATGACGCTTTCTGGTCACAGCTGCCCTGGTACAGGGCAGTAAAGCAGCAGACTGGCTTGGGGATTAAAAGTAATAATAATAGTAATAATAATAATAATAATAGTAATAATAATAGTAGTAATAATAATAATAGTAATAATAATAATAATAACAACAACAACAACAATAATTGAGCTTCGTCACCAGCTCGCAGTCATCTACCCATGGGAATCCCATCGGGTGCCCCTCTGCGATTGCCTGCTCCAGGTCTCGATAACTCCCATGCTGCGAGTGGGCCAAAATTTCTCCGGTGGAAAAAGATGACCCCCGTGCCGTGAGGCCGTGAGCCCTGTGCCAGGCCCTGATGCACACCAGTTCTCTTCCCCCATGTGGGGCCAGCTGTGCCATGGCATGGCCACTGAGCCCGGTGGGGCCACTTCTTGCCTCCACCAGCTGACGGCTGCAAGGAGCCCAGAGAAAATGCAATGAGCATCCTTAGCGCTGGTACCTGCACCACTGGGAGCAAAGCTGGCAGCTCCCAGGGAATTTGGGAGAGAGAATGGGCACGTGTAGGCACTGTGCTAATGGCAGGGGGACCTGCAGGTCCCCCCCAAGCTGGGGATACCCCGTGTTTCAGAGGCGAGCCTGACTCCAGTCATCACCCAGGCGATGCTGAGACCACCAAACTCGTGTCGCAGGTGAGCAGCCAGCAGCACGCGGTGCCCGCGGCAGCAAGCAGCAGCCCCTGCTTCCTCTTGCAAGCAAATGCAAAGCTGAAATAGCCAAAAAAAAAAGCACTGAAACTGGTGCCAAGGGAGCAGCGTGGCTGATGCCCAGCCTCACGAGGTCGACGTCGGAGCTGGGGTGGGATGGGGCTGAGCCCCGTGCCCCCATAGCCCACAGCATGGGGTGAGAAAAGCCCCCTTATAACCCCGGGAGCACCTCAAAACATCCTCCTGGAGCAAGGCTTCGCCCGGGGGCTTTCCTGGCAATAATTAATTGAGTCATATTTCAATCCAGCCAACGGCCATATGGCAGAAAAGAGGATTAAAATCGCATGCTCCAGCTGCATTCAGGGAAATCCAGTTATAAGGAAAAAATCCTCCGTGCCTGGCCCCAGCCTGCTGCCAGGGTACGTGCCGCCGCCACCCACCTGGCCCCGGCCCCTTTCCCTCTCATGGCCTGTGGGCTCCCTGGTGGGTGATGGTCATTCGTAATTTGGGGGTCCAGAGGGAAACAGGGAATTAAATAACGTACTGGACCTGCAGCGACCCCCTGCCCTGCAGGCAGCAGGTATGGCAATGGCAGAAAATACGAGCTCCGGTCACCACCCTTTGGGGTAGCACGCTTTAAGTTCGTTAGTAATGGGTGGGGGGATCGCTGTGCTTCAAGATTTTCCGTAAATATAAATCCATTTGCCACCGAGGAGGCAAGAAGGCAAAAGTTTTTTTGCTGGATACCCCTCCTGCTGGGGGAAGCGAGCCCTGGACTGGCTTTCCCCGAACGCATCTTCCCGGCCGAGTGGCGATTTTCCCAGGGTTACTTTACCCGAAGCGCTCGCCCCACAAAGCACCGCTGGGAAAAATAAGGATTTCCATGGAAATGATGGGGAGAGGGCCGCCGCTGTAGGGATGGCGAGGTGGGGTGTGGGGTACCCCTCCGCCTGCGTGGCTGGCACCCCCCAAATCCATCCCCCAAAGCCAGGCTGGGGACAGATCCATCTCAGCTGAGGTTGCCACAGGGATTTGGGATTGGGAAAGTCTTACCCTTCCTTCCCAGGGAAAAAGGGGGGAAAAAAAAAATGGAGAAAGAACAACCACTACGTCTCACTGATGGGCGGAAAAAGCCTTTCCTGGGCTGGCAAATCGGTTGATTAAGTGAAGATCAACCCCCCCCCTCACCCCCCCCCAAAACCCAACCTTTGCTGGGGAGGCAGAGCTCCCCCTGAGGTCCCTTCCCCCGGCGGGACGAGGGTGACACTGGCTGGGCTCGGCCCCCGGGGCCATTTATTTGCGGGGCTCGGCCCCCGGGGCCATTTGCGGGGCGATTTTCTGCGGATTTCGGAGCGGTTCGGGGGCCGCTGGCAGCGGGCGGCCGGGACTGGGACCCGCCCTGCCCAGCCCCACTGTACCCAGCGCTGCCAGTCCCAGTCCCAGTCCTCCCAGTGCTTCCCCGTGCCCCCCGCTCCCCCCCGCCCCCCCCCCCCCCGGGTGCCCGGCGGTACCTGGAGGCGGGCGGTGCTGCCCCGAGTCCCCCGCGGGGCGGGCGGTGGCGGTGGGACGGAGGGATGGAGGGACGGACGGACGGACAGCTGGAGGGATGGGATGATGGGATGGAGGGATGGAGGGATGGAGGGATGGAGGCAGGAGCAGGGTGGTCAGCAGCAGCCCCGAGCGGCGAGTCCCCACCCAGCTTTGTCTGCGCTCATCCCTCTGCCTACAGGAAGCGGCTCGGCCCCGACTTCCTCCTCCTCCTCCTCCTCCTCCTCCTCCTCCTC
>BOSO01015171.1:0-11746 GCA_018403395.1 Gorsachius goisagi | reverse complement strand
CTGCAGGGCTGTTTTCTCTCACATCCTCTCACTTCTCTTCTCTCTCCAGCTACTGAGCTTCAGCCAGGTTTTCTTCTCTCTTAAATATGTTATCCCAGAGGCGCTTCCACTGTCACTGATGGGCTCGGCCTTGGCCAGCGGCGGACACAGGGAAAACTTCTAGCAGCTTCTCACAGAAGCCACCCCTGTAGCCCCCCCACTACCAAGTCCTTGCCACGCAAACCCAATACACACCAGGCAACGCCTGCAGCCGCATGCTGCTCCATTAACTGGTAATTTTTAACTTTTAACCGTAGCCGCGGCACTTTGGGACACAGCTTAGCAGGCATGGTGTCGTTGGATTGACGGTTGGACTGGATGATTTTGGCAGCCTTTTCTAACCTTAATGATGCTGTGATTCTATGATTTTGCTGCCTTCCCTGCCCGGATGTGGCCCACCACACCTCCCACTGGTGTTTCCAGCAGCCCAGAAGCTGTCACAGTGCTGCCAACACAACCCCGTCACGGCTAAACCAGCAATCCTGCGCCTAAAAATCCCCGACCTCACCCTTCCCATGCATCGCTCCAGCAAGTGAACGCTGCGATACCGGCTCGCTCCCAGCGCCCAGGAGCACAGGCCACCTCTGGCGACGCTGCCCACTTTCCAGCCGAACGTGGGGAAGCCGAGGGCACAGCCAGACCCCCAGAACCCCCTGAAATCTCAATCCTCGCGGGACGCCCCGGCACCCCGCCGCCCTCCCGTCCGCGGCACTCACCGGGCTCCGCTCTCTACCGGAGCGCTGCTGTAGTGCCGGCAGCGCAGGACCGCCACCGAAACCGAAAGCGGCTGAGGCGCAGCGCCGCTGCCGGGAAAGCACGCGGGGCCGCGGCGCGGGCTGGGCGCCAGGCTCGGCGAGGCGCAGCCCCTCAGCCCGCCGGGGCTAGCTGTCATTTTGAGGGGGTGCTCGCGGCGGGGCGCAGCGCCCCTGAGGGCCTCGGCCACCATTTTGTGGTGGGTGCTGCAGCCCCGCAGGGAGCCAAGGAGGCAGCTGAGGACTCTCCGGGCATCCACTGGCCACTTTCCTGCTTCTTCTCCCCCCTGCTGTACAAAAAAGACAGGCTAGAGGGGGTCTGGGGCAGGGCCACCAAGATGATCCAAGGGCTGGGAAGCCTCTCTCAGCCCTATGAGGATGGGCTGAGGGAGCTGGGTTTGTGCAGCCTTGAGCAAAGGAGGCTCTGAGGGGATCTCATCACCACGTACCAGTACCAGGGTGGCTGCAAGGAAGATGGGGACTCCCTTTTCACAAGGAGTCCCATGGAGAGAACAAGGGGGGATGGACACAAGTTGCTTTTGGGGACATTCCGATTGGACAGGAGAGGGAAATTTTTCACCATGAAAACAGTCACCCATTGGAATAATCTCCCCAGGGAAGGGGTTGACTCCACCACATTGGACACTTTTAAGTCTCAGCTGGACAGGGTGCTGGGCCATCTTGTCTAGACTGTGCTCTTGCCCAGAAAGGTTGGACCACATGATCCTTGAGGTCCCTTCCAACCTGGGATTCCATGATTCCCCCCCCATCAGCAGAGTTGCCGCTTCCCCGTGCAAGGACAGCTGTCTTGCCCAGCCTCGAGGGCTCATCGCCACTGAATGTTCCCAGCAGACACCCAAGCACCCGCCTGATGGGGCAAGGGACCTCCAAGGCAGGAAAAAAAAAGGCATTTTTTTATGCCATTTCTTTTTTATTAACGCTCATCACTCTAGCAGGACATCATTCAGGAGGAGCAGAGTGCCCTAGCTTGACAGAAGCCAGTTCCCATAGTCTTCAGCAGACAGTGCCATGCAGAGAAGAAAAATGTCACCTCAGGAGTGGTGACTTTTAAGAAGGAGGGAGCAGGGACAAGCCCTTAGACAGTACTGAAACAGATGGCGGAGGCACTGATGGCCACAGGCTGGGAAGGGAGGGCGAAGGTTGCCCGCTACACCAGGGCTTCTTCCAGGCCACCATTGGCCACACCATGGTGTCACACCTTTCACACCATTTGGCTCTTGCTGTGTCATGGACATGCCTGGCTGAGACCCAGTCAAAGAAACCTTCCTCAGCTGCCATGAAGCAACCTGTAAAGTCAGCCCATGCCATGAGCCCCGGCCTTCTCCTCCACCAGCCTTGGCACCATGATCACCAAAGAGATGTTAAACCCAGCAGCACTGCGGGAGCTCAGTGGCCCCTGGCAGTGAGGGTGGTGGGAGAGCAGCAGGTGGGAGGGGCCTGGCTCATTCCCCAGGGGGGACATCCATGGCAATGCAAAGGGAGCAACAACCATGCCCAGGGAACTCAAGAAACTGAGGCCATCCTTGCTACCAGCCTCACGCAGGCTCTTTGTGGAAGCGCCAACTTTAACAAAGGTAGAGGATGATGTTCTCCTCCCACACAAAGCGATGGTAATGTCACCACCATTAAACTCTTAGATTTCTCACCTGAGATCTCTTTCAAGGGAAAAGACAAGCTAATAAAAGGGAAGCATGAATTGGTATAGGAAAATAACTGAACCACTTCAAATAAATAATTGCACTGTAGTAGGAAGGAACAGGAACCTGCTGCCTGACTAGACACTTACACTTTCTCTCATAATCTCTTTGGCTTCCTTATCATTTTTATTGCTTTTCTCGAGATTGCTCCCACTCTCAAGAGTCTAGAGGCTCTGTAAAGAAAGTGGCACGAGATCTCTCCATTATCATACTGCACCGTAAATTCATGTCCCATTTACTTTTTTCAGCCATACCCAGGTCCTTTAGCAAAACTGGTTCTGAGCTTACTTGGAGTTTGGTAGTGTCGTTTGAGTAGCTGAAGCCTGTCAAAATCAGGAGCCTCTTGGCTCATGGTAGAAACGAAACCCAGGATTGGTGCAAAAGGTGCTAAGTTTCCAAAACCTAACAACAGAGATACTGAAAGGTGGGCAAAGCCCATTTCTGCTGCCTCCTCTGAGTGTTGACCCAGAGCCCATGCACTTCACGAGCTCAACCCTTACACCTAAGCGCACAAATCCTGTAAAGATCCTGAAAAAGTAGCATGCATAGAGGTGCTGACTTCAAGATCTTCGCAGAGGGACGGCTCCATGGAAGCACTGAAACTGGAGAAAGAAAATTCAACCGAAGCTGATTTAAATCAGCTCATCCTTTAATTGGTTCACACGCAATCTTTCTGTTTGTACACAAGTGCCTGTGCTCCTTTATGAAGAAATCAGCTCTATATTCTTTTCTCAAGAAAATCAAGCAGCAGATGATTTGGGAAGGTAAAGTCAAGTTGTATAATTATGTACCCCTAAAAAGGGAGGAGAAAAAAGAAAAGTATTGTATTAGTTTATGCCACACTCGCAAGAAGGGCTTTGAGAGCAAGGGATTGCTGAACTCTGCTTACCTTTCTTGTGATAATCTCAGGATTTCTGATCTCAAATAGGTTAAGCCCTTTGCTGTTCATCAGTGAAGTCAAAGCCGGTTCGATCCCTATGGTTCAATGAGCAAACCCATCTAATTACAGGTGCAGCCATCCTGGCTTGCCGCTCGTCATGTACTGTGACCATCTCTGCCCATTGCCAAATGCTAATTGGGCATCAAAGCCCTGCAACCTTTGGCCTGATGGAAAACTCACTTTTCCTTTGTCCCAGCCATTTACAAAGGGCTCCCCATTCCCCAGGTGAGTCTAGCAGAAATTCACACCAGTAATGTGGTGTGTCCCCCAGCTGTCAGGGTTACTAATGTGTTTTTTCAGTACCTAGGTTTAGGAGATCTGGCATTAGGTGCTTTACAGTGTAGGTTGGCACTTTCTCAAAGGGAAAACTCACTTGAAATCACTTCTGGGATCCCAAAGACTGAGATCATTGTCTGCAGGAAATTTCTCATGGATGGGTCATTCTGAAAGCCAGAAAATTCATACAGAAAGGTTTTAAAGACATCATTTAGCTATGAATGGCCTAGAGAATGTCTTCTTAAGACTCACCCCATTTGGATCAGCTGTGCATTTAAAGACTTGAAACTCTATCCTGAAGGGAAGGAAAAAGAGGTCACTAAAGGCTGCAGAGATCCTTTTTAGCCTTTAGACAGGGGCTAAAAGGGGCAGTGAAACCCACGAGAGACGACAGTACCAACCTGGAGTCCAAAGGGTGCAAAATTAGTTTCTTTTCTGCATAGGCAGCTTGGATAGTGACCATGATTTCCTGCAGAGAGTTGAACAGCAGAGGTGAGACACAACACATATGTAGCACATCTTGCCTTAAAGCAGGAAGCTGTGTTTGGGAATTCTGGTTTACTTTCTGTGACCCCGAGTTCAACATCCTTCTGCCTTTAACTTCAGATATCACTAGAGAAGGTTGGCATTTTACCTCTCCATTTGCACGCAACAAACTCCTCCCTGACACCTGCAGCCTCAGCCTTTGGGGCTCTAGACTGGTTCATCAACAGGACAAAATGCTTTTGCCATTTTGTGAACCAAATCCCACATAAGGGAGGAAACAGTTACCTAAGGTATTGTTTCCCAATGACCATCCATCTCAACACAAAAGATCATCAGACTGGAGAAGCCAGCCGCAGGGTAGCCAGGGCTACCACAGGTAGCCTTACCATAGTGTTTTCATTTATAAACAAATTTTAAAAGAATGCAGTCTCTGAATTCTGGCCATTTAGGCTCATTTCCTTACTTTTGCTTGTATGCACGTTTGTTAAAAGGAAAAATTTTGTGATCCATTTGCAGGTCACAACCAGGGGTCTGGCAGGCTAAGAGCAGATCCCACCCCAAGAGCCACGATTTTAGGGACCACCTCTAGTTCAGTGCTTCTGCAGTCCTACCAGAAATTTGTTTCAAGATATCACCTGGAGCACAAAAACCAGCTATGCATATTTCCCCATAGTCCCCTGCTATCGTGGGATGCTTGCAGAGGGCAGGAGAGAATTACTTTGATTACAGTTTAACCCTTTAATTGAAAGGGTCTTGTTCTACCCTCAGGCAGGGATTTGCTTTTGTGCAGTGTTTAGTGTCTGGACCAGCCCATAATTACCAGGCTGAACAAACACACTGCTTTCCCGTGATGTTACCCATGACAGCAAGGCTGCTGGCATTTCTTTTTTCTGCCTCCTTAGATTCAGTATAAAGCAGTTTGGGGTAAAACACAGCATAAGCAGGAACTTTTTCATAGAGGCATACACAGAGGAAAAGGTGATATTTTGAACTTCATGTTCTTCAAAAGTGTATCTTCATTCCAGAGGCAACCATCTTCTAAGTGGGGGCCAGAGCTAGAATTTTGGAGCAAGGAGACTTCAAAATAACTACGTTCCCATGGTACCTTCATTCTCTCCTAAAATACCTCAGTTAAAGGAGTTCCACCGTGATACAGGTTAATGGTGGCTCATTGGCGACTCCCTTTTCACAAGGAGTCACATGAAGAAGACAAGGGGGAATGGATACAAGTTGCTTTTGGGGGGATTCCAACTGGACATGGGAGGGAAATTTTTCACCATGAGAACAGTCAACACTGGAATAATACCCCCAAGGGAGGGGTTGACTCCGCCACACTGGACACTTTTAAGCCTCAGCTGGACAGGTGCTGGACCACCTTGTCTAGACTGTGCCCTTGCCCAGAAAGGTTGGACCAGATGATCCTTGAGGTCCCTTCCAACCTGGGATTCCATGATTCTGTGATTCTCATAGAGCTCCCCAGTGCTGCGCTTACCACCTTGCATGCTGGTGATGGGCTGGCCTAATGGGGAGGTGTTGAGCCAACAGAGTCGCTATTGTCATTCCCAGCCTCAAATGGTGAGGGGACAGATGGTAGGGTTAAAAGGAACTGCTATGCCTTCTCCACCTCTGCCCTTCCCAAAGGGCTCCCTGCCATTACTGTCCCTGAGCAATCCAGACTCAGGACAGAACCTGTCCCAAGGTCTTCGCAGTCAGGAGAATCAAGAACTGACCTTCTCCATGTACAGAACCGTCAGGGGCTCTTCTCCCAGGGGAAGGATGCTGACCTCCACTGCTACCAAAGACTTCACGACTGTCCCTTCAGGCTGAAGAGAGATTTGGGGATGGGCGAGACTCCACACCTTGGCCATAGAGTCGTTATAGGAGGTGCCTTGAAAAATCTGGTCAAGTAAGGAGCAACAGAAGAGTCAGGTGTTTTCCATCCCAATTTCCCACCAACTTTCCACACAGCCCCCAGTTTCTCCTCCAGTTCACACAAGCCCAGTAACTCAGCTGGGTTTCAAGGAAACTGCGCCAGCACAGAGGGTGGAGAAATCCTCCCAGCGAAGCACAACTGTTCCTCCATCAGCCCCTGGTTTTCCCCATCAGCCCCACCCAAGACTCCTAAGTTGTGGAGGGAAGGACACAAGATATTACAATTGCAACAGAATTCACTTGAAAAGTTCCTCGTTTGACATAAAATGCAGTTACCATCTGCACCACCTTCCGTTGCGCTTCTGTGTCTTCTGCCTCAAACAGTGCCTTCAGAAACAAACCAGAAACATAGAAAAATTAAAGAGGCAGCCATCATTAGCCCTGAGCAGGCCAGAGCACCGATGTGTGGCCAGTCAGAGGCATCACTGAGTTCACCCCCTTTCTGCCTCAGTACTCCCACAGAAAAGCACATCACTTCACAGTTGGGAAGACGAGCTTTCTATCACTCTGAGGGATAACACTGCCTGGTAACACGCACTCGCTAAGAAGGTTCCAATTTCTGACAAGGATCACACATAGCGACTGACTATATATATATTTCTATCTTCTACAGAAACTCGCTCTCACCAAAAACCAGTATTTAGAGAATATTTTGCTTTCTCCCCAAAATATGATGTACAAGGTAAGGAAGGAACCACCCCTGAAATAGTCACCTGCAACTTCTCCCCACTGATGGTCAGCACCAGGCGCTTATCTAAGAAAGCTGCCGAAGCCAAGGAGTTGAGGGTATGTTCGGATAGCCAGAAGTAGAGCATTCGGGACTCGGTCAGCAGTGATGGGGAAAATACAGAGTCACTGAAGACATCGGAGTAGTTCTCATACAGGACAAGGCCCTTGGAAGGAAAGCAGGCATGTTGGCTGTGACAGTCAGCAGGGAGACAGGACAAAACCTCAATACCTGCATTTTCATTGCAGGCGAAGGGCTGGCTGAACTTGGAGCAGGGTGAGCTGCTCAGCTGGGGAAAGGTTGGCGTCAGCCCATGCTGTAGGCTTCCCTTTGGCAAAGGGACCGGCCCCTCCCAGCCTTCCAGCAAAGAGCGTTGCCAGAAAAACTTTGGTCTCTGAGCAGCCTGGGTTACTTTACCTTGTGATGTGATTCTAGGTAATTTGCTTTTATTAGAGGAACTGATGCAAGGGAGATATCAACACTGATATCCTCATCCCGGACGAAATTTGCTGCAGGAAGAAAACACAAAAACCTCACACCAGAAGTAGGACCTTAAGCAGAGCCTGCGAGACAGTTGCTTTTAGAACTTGCTGCAGAAGGTGACTGGGAGTTATAGAACACTGGGATGGGACTGGGGGTCCTACTCCTTCGGGTGCTAGTGCCGATCCTGCTAGTTTCTCCTCTGGGAAATAGGGATAATTACCCTGGGTTTTACATTCTTCTCTTTTCCCCTGATATTTGAGGCTGGGAACCACAGGAAAAATCTTCAGCAGGCAGATACAGATGCTGCTATATCTCAGCCCAAATAGTCCAATGCACACTCCTGTACTAGCTACAATCAGTCCTTCTGCATCTATCCTGCACCTCTGGTCACTACATAATGAAGGGGAAATACCATAAGAACTGAAATGTGTCTTTCAGCCGGTGCAATCACCCTCAGAAATCAAAGCATAGCACTGCTAAGGTTTGTTTTGCTGTTGTCTGAGGGCTTGGGATCCCGCGCACATTTTCGAAGGACCTTTTTGATGGACGTGCCTACTGCCCTGCTGAGGCTCAAATGTTAAAAGCTGCACATAAAAAAGAAAGCAGAAAAAACAAGGATATTTACCTGCTAAATCGTGTACAAAATTTGCCAGCACCTGGGCAAGAAAATTGATTTCGTTGCACACCTACAAGAGGAAAAGAGGGGAAAATCTGAAGGCTGGGGGTAGGATTTTCGGTTATGGAGCAGAGCTGAGCGTCATGATAAGATCTGGGGGCTCCCGCCTCATCCAAGCTGGGTTTTTTTGTGGATTCTATTTATTCATCTTATTTTTCGCAAGCACTAAAATTACATTGCCATTATCTTGTGGGCCTGCATATTTAGAGGAGTGCGTAGCATGCAGACCGCCCTTTCCTCTCTCCACAGGCTGATCTTACCTCGCCCTTGAGAACAAGCTTCAAAGTGAAGGAGATGAAATCCGTGAAGAGCTGCTTCAGCCAGCCTGGTCTGCATGAGACAGGGAGCGCGGTCAAGGACCACCCAGCAGTCCCCACGGTGGGGGGACGCCTGGGCTGAAGTGCTCAGGGACCGGCAGCGGGGCAAGTGAAGCCCGATTTTGAGAGGGGACAGACTCACTCCTTGTCTCCTTGGAGGTGAAGTGTCAGTTTGTGGAAAGTCAGGTAGCAGTCCGAAGCATCGGCAGCCACTTGGTACTTCTGGCACACTGCATGGGATGAAGGGGGGGGAAAGCTGATTTGCTACCAAGACGAGGAGGATATGCGCACTTTGCTGATGTCACAGACCTGGAGCAGGGCATCACCACAGAGGGGCAGCCAGACTTCCCCATACCTTCTGGGGGGATGTTTTGAAAAGGCTCAGGACCCTGCAAAGCTGGGGCAGATGGGGCTACCTTCCACCTGGATGGAGGGTTTCTGCTCGCTGCTCCAGCTGAGCAAGTCTACCAGGTGCCCTTCATGTTGCATTTGGATACCTGCCCGCCTCACTGGCTGCCACCATCAGGGACTCAGCCATCCCCTAACATCACCCAGGAGAACCTGTGTGGTACATGCAACCCACAGACCAGAACAGGGAGGGAATTAAGTCGTATTGTAAAAAGCTTGGAAATTGCAATATACTGTCATTGAGATCTTCATGCTGCTCTTCTCCTCCATGAGCTTACCAGGAAAATGTATTTTGAGGCAGGAAGATGGTTTTTGAGGCACACATGATAACCCATGCCCCTCTCATCCCGTATGAGAGGTGGAGGAGTGTACCTTGCTTCTGTCCCTTTCTAGTCTAAGTCTATTGACTTTCCCGAGGAAGAGAATTTGTTTCCCAGAGCACACCTTGGGCCTGACCAGAGACAGTTGAAAAAGCAGAGTATAGGGATGCTCAAACCTCCTGCTCCAAAGCCCTCATTTGGCTTGCTCTTTTGAAACATCCACGCATTTTTCTCAAGCCATCCTGAACAGCAGGAGGTGAAAAGCCAGTCCTGGAGACAGCCCAGGCAGCCAGACCATTCTTCACTTGCTGCTAGTGTACATCAGCGTAACTTTGCTGAAATTACTTGTACCAGCTTCCTCAGCTTGGTCTGTTAAAAGTATGAGGTCTGAGGGCCACGTTGTCTCTTAGCCTGGGTGCACAGGGCAGCAGAGACCCCCTTCCAGCCCTGGGGCGCAGTCTGATCCCTGCAGAGGTGAGCAGAGCCGGCCCGGCCTCGCCACCCCCCACCTGATCCATCCTGCTCTGGAGGAAGCATGCACACAAAGACCCCTGTGGCCAGCAATCCCCGGCTGCTACTTACTCAGTTTAACGCTTATCTGGAGGTCAATGGAAGACTGGATTTCAAAATCAACTGAATGAAAAAGCTTCAGACTGTAACGGCAGAAGAGAGGACATTTAGCAACCCGTGCTGGAAGCAGCTTCTCCCTAACCACATGTCAGCCTTTGTTAGAGGAGCACACGGGCTAGTCCTGCCTGTGGGCAGCAGCAGCCCCCAGGTACTTACAACCAGGCCCCGGTGTAGCCGTAGGTCAGGGTGCCTTTGAAGAAGGCCGTTACGTTTTTAATGGCAATGTGAATGGCATCGTCCTCCTTGAGCTCCACCTCGCTCTGCTCTATGGACAAGTCGTTGACCTGGATGCTAGGAACAACAGAAACCCCATTTGTCCCCAACCCTGGGGCTGTTTTCTGTGACCAGGCGAGACAGGTTTGCTCCTGAGGGTGTGGGGTCTCCAAGGGGCCTCTGCCAACTCTGGGAAGTGCTCAGGAGCTTTTGCGAATCATGGGGGCCATGCACAAGGGCAACGGGGCTTTCGCTCAGCCTTGGTGCACTGCTCCTCCCTGCAGTGCTTGGATATGAAGTGAGGGGGGATGCTTTAGACAGGAAACACAGAGCAGCACATTGCAGAAATTACTCCCGTTTTATGGCAGCGCCTCTGTGTCAGCCACAGTCACAGCAGAAAATCTGTCCTGCACTTGCATCGTTGCATTTGTTGTCCCCAAATAAAAGTTGGTAACCCAGCCTTGTTTGTCACACAGCCCGGCCAAGGGACAACCTGCTGACAAGGGTGGCTCTGGCAGTTCCGGGTGCCCTCTGCCACTCAATGTGCCATGGGCACCATCTGTCGGTGACAGGCCCCAGGAGCTCCAGCCTGCTGGGACAGAGCTCCCCATCCCCGCTGTCAAGAGATTTGCTTTACACACTACCTCACTGTCTGCCCACCAAGTTGGAAATACTCTTAAATAACCCATCAACAGCCTTGAACTTTAATGTGCAAATTGTCTGCAGGGCACACAGATCAGAAACTGTGTCTGCCCTAGTCCAGACCTTGGCTTTCACCAGGAATTTCTGGATCAATGCTCCCTCCAAGGCAAGTTTCAATTCCTCTCCATCAGCCCGCACCTCCCCTGGCGCAGAGACACAGATACTCACTTGGTCAGCCCATAAGCCACCTTGCCGAGGAGCCGCATAGACCTTTCCCCGGTGATATTTGGGAATTTGGCATTTCTGAATGCTGCTTGAATGACCTGCGCTGTTTCCTGGTTCACTGTTGGTGGAAGAAAAAGGCAAAGATACCAAACTGCAATCTTTCCTGTCTGCAGAGTGGGGGCCACACCCTGGATCAAAGCACTACAGAAGAGTTCTATTCATTAGATTACTCAAGCTTTATCCGTTAGATTAAGGAAGCACTGGAAGTAGCTTCAGAGTAAATTAAAAAACCCCAAGATCCTAACTTTAACAGCTTGTGGCAGCTGGGGGCAGCAGCTCGACAGCCACCACCAGGGCTGTTTCCAGGGAATCAAGCCCAGCTTTCACATACCTCACCTGCACCTTCAGGGCAGATTTTTGAAAGGTCAAAGCTGTGCTTGTCCTTACACCGCACAAGCCATTGACTTTTGTATTGGGTTTGCGTGGCAAGGACTTGGTAGTGGGGGGGCTACAGGGGTGGCTTCTGTGAGAAGCTGCTAGAAGTTTTCCCTGTGTCCACCGCTGGCGCCAAGGCCGAGCCCATCAGTGACAGTGGAAGCGCCTCTGGGATAGCATATTTAAGAAGGAAGAAAACCTGGCTGAGGCTCAGTAGCCGGAGAAAGAAGAGAAGTGAGAGGATGTGAGAGAAAACAGCCCTGCAGACACCAAGGTCAGTGAAGAAGGAGGGGGAGGAGGTGCTCCAGGCACCGGAGCAGAGATTCCCCTGCAGCCCGTGGTGAAGACCATGGTGAGGCAGGCTGTCCCCCTGCAGCCCATGGAGGTCCACGGTGGAGCAGATCCCCACCTGTAGCCCGTGGAGGACCCCGCGCCGGAGCGGGTGGATGCCCAAAGGAATGAGGCTGTGACCCCATGGGAAGCCTGCACCAGATCAGGTTCCTTGGCAAGCCATTGCGGACCCGTGG
>BOSO01015170.1:28053-50419 GCA_018403395.1 Gorsachius goisagi | reverse complement strand
GCAGGTCGAGGGAGGTTATCCTCCCCCTCTGCTCTGCCCTGGTGAGACCCCACCTGGAGTACTGTGTCCAGTTCTGGGCTCCCCGGTTCAAGAAAGATGAGGAACTCCTAGAAAGTGTCCAGAGGAGAGCAACGAGGATGATAAAGGGACTGGAGCATCTCCCCTACGAGGAAAGGCTGAGAGAGTTGGGCTTGTTCGGCCTGAAGAGAAGGCTGAGAGGGGACCTCATCAATACATACAAATATCTTAAGGGCAGAAGTCACGAGGACAGAACTGGTCTCTTTGCAGTGGTGTCCAGCGACAGGACAAGGGGCAATGGGCACAAACTGAAACACAAGAGGTTTCAGTTGAACATGAGGAAAAACGTCTTTACTCTGGGGGTGAAAGAGCACTGGAACAGGCTGCCCAGGGGGGTTGGACTAGATGATCTCCCGAGGTCCCTTCCAACCCTTGCAATTCTGTGATTCTGTTGTTCATCAGGAGTAGTAGGATGCTGAGGGTGGGGATTGTTCCTTCTTCTCCCCAGTGTACACCTGAGGTAAAACTGCACATTGCTGAAAATGTTCTACTTGCCGTTCTTTCTTCATTGGTCTGGCAATTCCACATTACAGCCAAATAATTATATCTAGTGTGGTTTATTCCATTGCATATTTGTTCTTTTATCTCTTACCTCTGAAAACTTGTTTTGCACAACTCTTTAGCTTGTATTTTTTTAAGGATCAGCATGGGTGATTTATCTATATCCACAGGGCCTCTGGCACCTAATCATAGATTAATTGATTCTACACAAAATAACGACTTACTAGCCATTAGCTACATAAATATATCAAAATGATTATAAAGATAGGCAGTACACCACACAATTGTACAAAGCGAGGCTGTCGTTTCACGTTGCTGTTAAGGCTAAAACAAAGCTTAAGGCAGGTCAAGATAAGCCCAGAAAAATTAAGCTCAGTCTTCATGCTAAGACCTCGCAGAGTTAATACAGGTTACTAGCAATGACAATACTGGGTTTATGTGGTTACAGGGCTGCATCGGTTGCTAGGTCACTCTCCAGGGAAGAGGCAATGTCTTGAGACTCCTTAGGTATCAGGTAAAATAGAATTCAGGCCTCCCAAATCCCCAGGAGAATACTCTAACAGCATGATACAAAACACCAGCTCACAGTTGCAGCTGCTCTATTGAATGCCATTCGCGAGTTAGGTGACTTGGGCTTTGGGCAAATGGGTGGAATTTAGGTGACCCAAAGCTGCATTCAGCCAGCTGTTTATCTTAGCAGGACACAGGAGGCTCCAGCCATGCTCAGACACTGAGGAAACTTTAAAATTGAAAAGAAACATACACTAATAAGTTTTCCACTTCTTCAAGATGAGTCAGTTGGTAAAGCATCAGCTTTTTGGATTACCTTCCTACATACAGGTGTCTAAACTCTGCATATGTTCTATTTCAAGCACCCAAACCAGCTCTCTAAATTTAGTGTCAAGGTACACAAATTGGGAAGCTGATTTCCTTCAGCAGCTCCTTATGTAGAAAAGAGACAGACTCACTCCTCCAGAGGGTAATTTTGATCATAAAACCTCCTACTTAATCACCATCCAAATACAGCTAAGAAGAAAATACCACAAACTTTTGCTTTGCAATTTATTTATTAAGAAGAAACATATAAAAGTGACCACAAAGTTGGATAAAAATATTTAAACATTTTGAAGAAAACCAAAAAAGGTAAGTTGGACAAAAATAACATAATAATTAAGAAGGAAGTTTCATTTGCCATCCTTCAACATGCCATGTAAAACAGCATCCTAATGCAGCAAGAGTAAGTACTGGATGCAATTAGAGCTTCAGTATCTTTTTTTTCTTCAGCCTATTCAAAGCACTAAATGCCTGTGTCTTCCAGGTAGTGAAGTGCTTATTCCTTAGTATAGGAACAAATTCAGCTAGAGAAGGGAAAGAATTGAAGAAAGAAAAAAAAAACAAACCAAAGCAAACCAAACCACCTGAATAGCACAGCTGCTCAGTCTTCGGTGAAGTATGCCTCCAGACCCTCCAGTTCTGCATCAGCTGTTGTATTTGAAGAGGTGGGAGTAGAATTTGAATTCGTGCTTTCCTGACTGTTACTCTTTTGTTGAGAGTTTCCGCAGTTACTTAGTTCCTTCTTCGGTTCTCTACCACCACTTAATAGCCTTTGACTCTCTACAAAATATTGATTAGGATGATTCAAAGAAAACCCAATGTCATCAACCTGCACATAAAAGGAAAGGAACAGTGCGTTGTTGTATTTCTTTCAAAAAGTCATCTTTTTCACATTCAAAACCAAACTTATTAGTAATTTAATAAGTTCCGTTTCTGTTGAAGGAAAAGGCAGTTTGTAAATACTATCCCAGTAAATAGTAGCATGACACAAATTTACTTTCATCACAAGATTTCTTCCTTCATGTTAGAAATAAAATGACTTCTTTGGCATATTCAAACAATATTTCACACTGTCTTTGATGTAGCAAAGAAAAAATATGTCCCCAAAACATATAAAGCAATATAAATAAAATGGCATACCTTTACAGATGTAGGACGATTGAACCTACAGCTTATAACAGCATTTCCCTACCCAAAAGAGGGAGTGAGACAAGCCTAGAGTGCAAATGACAGTAAATACTACTAAAAGTTGTAACCACTGCACAATATAAATCTAGATCTTAAGTATCAGTGTGAAACTGTGAATGGAAATGGGTAGCTTCACCTCTTTCCCCGTTTTCTCCAGTAGTCACAAATGCAATATATAAGGCAGCAGGCTAAGACAGAAGCCCAAAAGATCAAGCTTATCTCTGCTCCATCAGTGCCAACATCAGCATCCTGACACTACATGGACAACCAATACCAAAAAGCATTTAGTCTTCAGTGGAAAAGAATAGAGAAAACTAGCATAAGGTGCAGCATATTTTTTATTACTCCCTTCTACTTAAGCAGATGCATTCTTTCAGCTCTGTAATTATTTGATAAATTAACATTGAATTGGTGCTCATCACATATTTCAAAGCAACAAAGCTTTCAGTTTTAAAAGTAAACTGTTCTGACTTATTCACCACAAAACTTCTATAACCCTTCAATCTCTTTTCGGTGGCTCACAAGATGGAAATGCTTACTTTAAAAGCTGCTTCCACCTCATATTCAGGCAATCTTCACCTTTTATCTGCCTGTCAGATCATGTGAATACTAAGAACATTTTGAGAAAAATACTGCTGTTAAAGAATGTTAGAAAACTCCCCAAACCTGGGATACAATAAGCCAAGGAAGACTAAGAGCCTTAGAGAGGTAATTTTCTGTTCCCGCTATTTTCCCTTTTTCCCAGAGAGGTGGGGCCAATTCACCTATAACAGGTAGCTTTGCACACATGCAGCGTCTCATAAGGGCACAAACTGTGGCTGACTTAATATGCCAAAACCCATCAGTTTACATTTCAGCCACTTGTGAAAAATCATCGAGCAGAGAATCAGTGTGCACTTTAAACAGAACCCTGATTCAATGCATTACCACCACCTAGCTCTTAGCTCCACCAGAACATGGTGACGGGTGTAACAAAACCTAATGCAGACACAAAGATGACATTAGCAACTGTAGTAAGTGACCTTGCTTGAAAAATCTAAAAAATAAGTGACAGGCCTTGCACACTGATTTGGCACTCAAAATAAAAGGCACAAAGGAAAAAACACCAAAACAAACCAACAACAAAAAAAAAAACCCCTGAAGCCACCACCAAATTTCATTTCAGTCTTATCTGGATAAGTTTCATCCAGACAGTTTTCATCCACGCACTAATTTCCATTATGTGGGAACTGAATTACTTCTTTACATCTAGAAGGCTTAAAAAGAAGCGTTACAGTGAAAAGCTGGCTTTCCTAGAAGCAGCTTGTAATTAATTCTATTTTTTTTTAACCTTCAAATCTCAGTTTTCTTCAGACCAATTTAAGATTCACTTTGTAACTCTTAATTTTGTTCTAAACTCTTCTCTCCCCAATAAATTGGAATAAGCTGTAGTGGTAGCTCACTGTAGTGGCAGCTCACTGCGTGAATGGAGCATGTTTTCAGAGATGATTGACAGTATCTGGCTAAAAGGTATTTACAAATTGCTAGTTAGAACTGTAGTATGACTCCATGTATCCCTTTTTAATTAAAAGAATTCTGCCCATTCATTTTATCACCTTTTTTTGAGAGCCTGAAGAGAGAAAGGGGAAGTTTTTTTGTCATCATCTTAATTTCTTATATAGCGATACACAAACAATTCTGTTCTGTGTAATTTTCAACAAGGTTCTCCGAATAAAAATATTCTGCTCTGGTTGGAAATACAGACAAAATTTGATCACAAAAATGGAGGTGAAGCATACAGAAATTTCCTGGCTTTTTTATGTTAGACTGCTCATGTTACTTTATAGAAGTTTTACAATGCTTTTAGGTAATACAGATCAGAACACATCAATTTTCAAAAGCCGCATCATGAATTTACCTCTAAGTTACCTGAAACTTACTACCAGAAATAGAGAAACTAGATTTCTCTAAAAGCTTTATCCATTCACACCTGTAAATCCATCTGGAATCCACTATGCCCAAAGAAGAATGTATTTTCCATGCAGTCAAAAATTTAAGCTTATAACATGTATTGATCCCAGTGAAAAGGCCCGTCACTTCAGACAGAACTGTTTATTCCATCTAGTAGATGATACTAACACACGACTTTTTTTGGATTTTAACACATTTTACACATACTGGCCTTCATACAAACTCTAGCTTTGTATTTCTGCTACAGCAAATATTGTTTTGAAAAACCTGAAACAATCATTCTATAGCTGTAGTATCTTTGGGTTTTAACCAAGAACTTTTAAAATGACAGCTGATAATGCTACAGTTGAGATTACAGAAAAACCATGTGGAGCAATCATGGGGCTACAGTAATTTATATCAATTAATCATATCTCTTTAAAAAAAAAAGCCCAGTGCTCTTGCGATTTGTTCACAAAGAACTACGAAAAATGGGTTCTGCATATGTTTTAAAATAAACTATTCAAAAGTGATTCTTCTGTACCAGAAAGGTTGCTATGTGTCACATTCCATTTACTTCTTAAAAATACACAATGACTGTAAAATATCAGTACACAGGGATAAAATAGAGATAAATATTAATATACAAATAATCAGCCATGACAGCTGTAACTGCAACAAGTATCTAATTCAGCAATATTCATGCAAAAACATTAACATCACTAGTTTCTTTGGAATATAACTTACTAACACAGGCATTAGCCATCTAGGCTTTCTTATTTATTAATAATGCTCAGGCTCTTAAAACAGTAGATTTATACAGTGGATTTATACACAATCAGATTTCAAAGCACCAACTGTTTCTACAGGCAAGCTGTCACAAGAATATTTATTTAACCTACTAGTAGTTCATAGCTGATATCATCAATCTCTTTTACTTGACTGCATGTACGTAGCCAAGAACTCCAAAGTGTTGGTCTGGAAATATTTTTCTCTACTTTGACTTGCCATCCAATTCTAGCAACTGAAGTAAAATAAAATCTTGACGCTATTGAGACCATGAAAGGCACTCCACCTTACTGTGACTATTTACTTTGGGTTACGGTTACGCCGCTAACATTTTCAGGGTGTGCCATTTCCACTTTACCTAAGTTGTCTTGTGTCCTCATTTTAGTACAAAAATAAAAACTTATCTAAAAGGGATAATCAACATTAAATAGCTTATTAGGAACTCAAGTACAAATATTAGAACTTCAAACAGTTATGATGCTTCCCATATGGCTTAAAATCCAAATTTGACCATCAAGAAAGATACTTTAGTATTTTGGTAGTGTTTGATTGAATGCTTACTCTAGTTACCATGTAAACAGAGTTTATTCTTGATTCTTATTAAAATACAATAATGTTTGAAAATATCTACCCTACAGGCCATTCAGTCATATTTCCATCAAGTGAAAAGACCTTCTTTTCTTCACATATATAGGACAGCTTGTCTTGATCAAATTACGGTTTTATTATTTAGAAAATAAATTTCCCAAAAAGGAGTATCCCCTGATATCCCAGAACTTGAAAAATATGGTAAAACCATTCATGCACTATAGGTAACACTTTCCTTTTCCACACTTACTGAAAAGACTGAACAAATTTCATATGCATACACTTCCTTAACACATTAGTTCCTGCCTGAATGCGCTGGACCACCCAAACGATGGCTACTTTTGTTCTGTGGTTGTGAGACAGTGAAATGGAAGTTCAGGAGAGGTGTAGCATTAAAATTTCTAAGCCCACTTTACATGGAATATGCAGAGAAGCAGCTTTCAGGTAACCTGTGCTATTTGAACGAGCAGCACTGAGGTGCAAAGACACCTTTAGCCCCCCCCCCAAAAAAATAGTTCTAAACATTCTCACTCTAGTCCAGCTGGATTTTTTAGCAGTCTTAGTGCCAAGCACTAGACTACTGAAGCCAACAGCAAAGTTGCTGCCAGCATGAGCATAAGATGCAGTAGAAACTTGAGAGAGGATGATAAGGAGGAAATGCAAAGAGAGTCCCTGAGTAGATGTAGTGTACAATTGACCCTGTGAACCTAGAAAATTACCATAATCTTAAACAAGTCTCTGCTACAAAGTCATTCATAGTAGATCTAACCCACCTATGCACTGTAACTCTCAAGAATTATAGGTAACACTAACAGTTCTGTCCAACATAGATCAAACAACTTCTTGGCAAAATTTTTACATAATTGAAGCTGAAATTCTCTATGTGAGCTTGTCCATTATTTCTAGGAAAATTTTACTTAAGATTGTTCATCTATTTGAAGAAACAATAACAATCAATGTTATGCTGATTGATTCTTCAGAAATTTCCTTCACTGGAATGCTCTGCTAGTGTTATACAGGAAAGCAAGGGTTTGACTGTCTGATTAAGGTGTCCCCAGCTTCAGAGACACATCTTTTGACCATTCCATTAAAAAAAAATCCCCAAAACATTAATAAAGCATATAGCAATAGGACAGAAAAATCATACTGAGCAGGCTGGTAACAAGTTTAGCAGATAAATTCTCTAAAAAAGTTGCCCTCATAAGCACGTTTCATTCTACAGAAAGTGCTTTTCTGTGCATACTGTTTTCTCTCACTAAAGTAAGACTTATCAACAGCAAAGCAGAAAGATGACTCAGTGCAAGCAAAGACAGGTATTTGTATTACAAGAAGACTGTAAAAATCATGCTCTTGCGAAATTTGCCACAGAAGAATGGAAAGGCAGTTTTTCTAAAATACAACAAATCTTTGGTGCTGTGCTGGTTTATCCTTTGCTTAATGTTGACCTTGGGGTCTATAGTAATCTTGGGAAAATATTTCTACTGCCTTAGCCTTACACAGGGTATGCATTATCTAAATTTCAAATTATATATACTTTTGAATTTCCTGTTTTATCATTTTCTAAGACAAAGTGCTGCTTTCACATTACAGCTGCCAAAACAACACTGGATATGGGTTCAGAGTATACCATTACTACACATTCACACATATGATTGCTGGAAATTTAGGGAGACAAACACTTCCATTTAAATCAAATATGAAAACCAGTGAGAACAGCAAGGCTGTTCCATATTTCGTATGTTTGCAAGGCATGTTTCAATTTTTTGAGCTGTGGAGAGAACAAGAAGCTTACGATTAAGCAAATGGGAAAGCTCTGAGAACATCCATCTTGATGTAAAAACTAATCACACATGACCAAAGACATGAAAAAATATCAAGGGAAAATTAACACTATTAACTATGTAAGTAGTGGAAGATTAGAGTTTTAGTGAAACTAGTTAGACCCATTTTGTTTAATTTTTAAGATATATCTCAAAATGCCAAACTTGCATAATTGTTTAAAAAAATGTTTAAAAATGGGATATTGAAAACATTAAATGGCTTGAAATAGACAAAATTCAATTATATTGCTATTTTCAGGAAGAAAGCATAACCTTTTACTATATCTTGTAATCTTCAGGGTATTAATGAAATCAATATACAAATGCAGAAAATTACAAAAGAATATTTGAAATTATTGAAATTACAACTAACAAAGCAAGACAGCTAATGATGGATGTGAAAACCGCAAACAGTCTCTGGACTTCACGCGTGACTTCCAGGCTTACTACAAGACAAAGATGGTGATTTTATTAACAAAACATTTTATTAACAAAAATGAGCAGCTACTTACATCGTGCGTCAACTCAAAATACTTCTGACAGGCCAGCTGGTAATGCATGCCCTTCACCAATTCCAGGATCTATACACAGGGAGAAAAATGTAACAGATTCAGAAGTAGCAGACATAGCTCTTGTTGATACTTACCATGACAAGGTACTTCACAACAGCCTTGTATAATAGCTCATAGAAATCTGCAGCACATGACATCTTTGACATGTGTGTATCCTACTAATAACTGACAACATTTAGACATATTATGGTTCTTTGAAAATACCCCAGCTCCATTAAAAACAAGATAAAACCACAAGAAGATACGCCTGGTCCTTAAAAAGTAATTTCAATACTCTTAACTTCAAGAATAAGTTGAATTTGTATTTTGGTAATATAACTGTGACAGTTATTGTCAAACTATCATATTGCAACATCTCTTCCATAATTGTAGACATAAATCTAGTAATGCAAGTGGTTGAAGCATGAAGCAATCAAGGACACAATTTGTGTTTTTATTTTCCACATTACCAGTTCATGCAGATGCAGAATAAAATACTACTGTGCTCCCATCAAGAAAATTTAATGCAAATCCTTTAGACAAGTATCTGTGAGAAGGGAATGCTTTTACCTTCAATCAGATTTGTCTTTTTTGAAATGAAGTTATTTCTAGTCAAGCTCAGCAGAATATGTGAGTGAATAGCCTGTTTTGAACACCTATTAGGAAAATCATGCCATCTTCTGTAAATACAATTTGCTTCCCAATTCTACTTCAGGTAATCTCTTCCGTGATGCATAAAGTCCCATTCTTATCACCAGAATGCAATGCCAGCTGAAATTTTTTAACATTTCATCACTTCCTCCCTCCTTTATATAATCAAAATGTATGCTCTCGCTGCTTATCAAACAGAGAAAATTGCTGGAATTAAGAGATAGCCTCAGTGGAAGGAAAAATAGTTTTCAAGAAATGTTAATTTCAAGCCCCTTTCCCAAGGTTGACCTTTGTGTCAAACACAGCAATACACTCCAGCTTAAATCCCTGCTGTACTCATTATTGGATACTGCCTTGTATTTATTGACAGATGTATAAATAAATTACCTTTGCTGAATGGATAAAAACAGCAACACACTGCCAAGAAAGTACTTAGCCGCATTGTTTCTCTGTAATAGCCTAACTGATTGCATTTCTATCCCTCTTGCCACCTCCTGTTAAATCTTCTGTAAAAGATCAAGGCCAAGGCCAACTAGGCAATAAAATCTGAAATCTGGCACTATCTGTGTACACATATTTGGGTTTTTTCCCTCCTCCCTCCCTTGAAATTGACTGAAAAAATTAGTGTCCCATTAGGTAAAGGATTGAAGAAAACTCGTCCATTTGAAACACATCAATCACATATTGCCTTACGTTTTCTCCTGTTTGTTCCTTACAATAAAATCTATACCATGCAAAAGTGCTATTCTCTATTTTTAAGTGAATGCTAACTGCGTTTTATATATGTACTTTTTTAAAAAGTATCTTTCACATAACATGGAGTAACGAACAGAAAACCTACGTGTCTGTTGGTTACTCGAAAGAAACATTCATGAAGTTCTGTAGCATTCAGACTTTTCTAACCTGAATTTTCCAGCTGAAATAAGCCAACTAATTTAACCTAGTTCATAAATACTTTACGTTTTCTCAAAATTAGTCTTCATTTGATCAAATTACACCTAACATAATTTATATAAATAAAAAGTTTTCTAAATTCAGGTGTAATAGATTTTAAGTCTCAGAGCCTTAAGTGAGCAAACAAAAACTTAAACATGGACAAATTCTGAGTAAAACCCCCAAAAGTTTAAAAGCATCGACGGTCTCTTGTAATTTAAGAGAACTTTTTGAAAAATCTGATCAGTTAAAAGGCAAGTAGTCATTCTGCGGTGTAACTTTTGAATCGCAGACCACAGTTATACGTGCTTTTTGTATCAATTATGCTGTTATCCAACTATCCTAAAAAATGGAGAAGACAAGGATTATCAAAGCTAGCTTTTTATTTTCTAACTCACAATGATTCACAGGATGCAAGATCAAGCTGCTGTTGTCTCCTCTGACAGTTCAGCGGAAAAATGGTAACTTCAGTGACAGATATCAGGAAAGGGATCACTGACCGACACAGTCACAGATGATGACAGAATATATAGGCACTTAAATTCCAGTTTTGTAAGAGAGATTAATCTGAGCAAACTATTCTGAAACCATGTCCATTTAAGCCCTTGACCCACCCACCTGTAAGGTCAAGAAGGAGACTTCTTGAATCGATACTGCTGAGATATGAAAGCTACAATGGTTATGTTATCAGAGCTGGCCTTGAGGGACTTTAAATGCTTAAAAGAGCAACCATGTTATTTTGCAGCAGCTTGATTTTTTATTACCCAGCTACACTGCAGTTTCACCAAGGAACTACTGTCCTACTCCCTCTAGACTCCTCAGACCTCTCAGAGGAGGTGTCAGGTCACCACACAGATTTTTCTGCTGCACTACTATGAAGGCATATATCTTGGAGAACAGCTGTTAGAAGAACCTCTACCAGCATTCTCCAGTAAAGCTTGTTAACAAGGTCTTCACAGCACTGCTTTTCCCTGACATTGACAGAGTGTTCCATAGAACAGAGAGACCAGCAGAACAGACCAGAGATTTTCATCCAGTTGGTTAAATTTATTAATGTACATGGTTGCACTGGTAGTCCTGATCTTACTCCTGTTCCTTTACCCTCTCCACCACATCACCTCCCCAACTTCGACTTAGAAATTAGACATGCAGAGATGACAAAGCCATACAATTCCTAAATGTTGATTACAGACTGTGGTTGGGTAGAAAAGCCGGACCAACATTTGTGGCTCATGCAGGCAAAAGCAGTTATAACTCAGCTCCTACCCATTATGAGAGGCAGCCAAACTAGCACATATGTTAACTTTGAACTGGCCACGTCACTGGGAACCAGATTCACCTTCTGCATAATATGATGGGGTTGAGAAATAAGGGCCACATTAAATATATCCAAGGAAGAGCAGGTTTAGTAGATTAACTAGCTTTAATAGGGAACAAGTTTTTAAGAGAAGAGACAAAAAAAGGTTAAAAATTGCAATAGAATGGAGTCTAGCTAGAATGGAGTCCTCATGTGAGAAAGACTAGCAATCTTCTCTTTAAACAAAACAGAATTACAATTCAGAATAAATATTATCTCTCCTACTACATTTGTGCACATAATGAAAGCAAGCTTGCAGCTGTTTTTCACTAGTGTTACCCAGAAATAGACCTCCACTCAAAACTACCTTAATTCACAGCAGCAACCTTTTGCCTGTACATGTATTAAGACATTTACACTAAATTGCTTTATTTGCAAGAAAAGGTATATACTCAGGGACTCTTTTTGTTAGTTCTTATGTGCCTTTTCTTTTCCTGCCATCTGCAACTTGCTTTTCTGGTGTTGCTTTACTGACTGCTAATGAGGTGTCATGGTTTAACCCTGCAGGCAGTTGAACACCACACAGCCATTCGCTCACACCCCTTCTCCCCAGTGGGATGGGGGAGAGTTGGGAAAAAACCAAAACAAAACCCATGGGTTGAGATAAAGACAGTTTAATAAAATAGCAGAGAAAAATAACACCACCACAAGTGATACACAGTGCACTTGCTCACCACTCGCTGACCAATGCCCAGCTCGTCCCCAAGCAGCAATCGCTGCCCCCCAGCCGCAACTGCTGCCCCCCAGCCAACTCCCCCCAGTTTCTATACTGAGCATGGCGTCATATGGAATAGCCCTTTGGCCAGTTGGGGTCAGCTGTTCTTGTGCACCCGGCAGAGCATGGGAACCTGAGAAGTCCTTGGCCAGTCTAAGCACTACCCAGCAACAACTAAAACACCAGTGAGTTATCAACATTATTCTAGTACTGAATCCAAAACACAGCACTATGCCAGCTACTAGGGACAAAATTAACGCTATCCCAGCCAAAACCAGGACATGAGGCTAAGCAGATGTTTGGCAGCTGTATGCAGCCACCTGCTTTATAGATCCTCAGCATTCAAAGCTAAGATGTTGCGTTACAGGATAGTTTGGGCTCTGTAATTATCCACTGTTATTTTCACTTACTCAAGTTAGCTTGTTTCATTTGAACACTGCAGAATTTAATTATATTTTCAAAATTAAAATCTTTCTACTGTAGATTCAGTTAAGTACAACTCATTTCTAACTTTATTTCAAAGGTGATGGAAGTTATGATTGGGTGCAACTGTGGGAGTGTATCTGAACACATTCCAGTTTTCTTCTGTTTCAAATCAGTTTGTGACCACCTGACCACTAAGTCCTGCATCAGGACTCCCCAATGCCCTTTGCTTCCTGGTCAGTACAGGCATCTGTCCTTTTTGTTGCTTTTGGATATTCCCTTTATATTTTAAACTGATTTTCAAGGTTTCATGTTTATAAACTACACATGTATAGTACAATTTTCACAGATTTAAGCTGTTTTCCCTCAGGGACTCAGGCTAGAAAATCATTGTCACAGCTTTGCCAGAGCTTCAGCTCCTTTTATACTCGTTGACTTGTCTTTTGTAGTGAAGACTGCTTGATTGCACGGTGTTCAGCTTTGCATGTGGCAATATTTAGGGCACCACAGCAGATCAATTTCTCTCCCGCAATTTGCATCACAACTGACAAAAGGCAAAACCTAATTGTATTCTATCATGCTTTATAAAGGTATAAAAGAAAGAGGCAGTCATGATCCAGAAGAAGGTAGTTTATTAATGTCCCTTAAAAATACCTATATTTTTTCCTCCATTTTTAATGTATAGGCTTTCTAGCCTCAAGTTCTTATCTTATGTGTGTCAGTAAGGAACTCATTAAATACTTAATGAAAGAGTAAGTGAATGTCTGAATGAAAAGACAGTAGGTTGCTAGTTGGTTTTGTTTGCTTGGTCGTGGGCTATTTTTCAAAGTTTTATACAGTCATCTGTTGAAAGTCAATGGTGTAAACATCAAACACAGGAAGAATTAGTACACCTGAGTACTCAATTTCTCTGATTTCACATAGGTGTAAAATAATGCTATAAAAATGTATAGTTTATAATTAGATTTTTTTTTGTTATTTTTCAGTGACACATTTTCATTTAACTGACAAAACCTGCATGAGTTTACAGCCACCTATTTTAAAAGACAGTGATGCCTGGTTTTAGATCTGATATATAATCCACATTCCTCTGTTACAATGTTGAGTCAAAGCCTGGACTGTTATCAACTATGAAAGTAAGCATTTGAAATACTCAAAATAAAAAAAATTACAAAATAAAAAAAAATTAAATATTTGCTTCACATACATTTTAAGTTCTCCGTACAGCAGTTTCAAAAACAAGCTGAAACATTTTTATTTCATATGTTCATTCCTTGCTTTCCTGTTTTCTCATCCTGAACTGTGTGTTATCTCTGACCTTTTTTTGTGTGCTTTTTTCCTTCTTTCTCTTCTAAACAAAAATTTCATGAGTAGTTTAATATACCATAAATTGCAGCTGCTCAAGTGTGAACACACAGCCCCTAATTCTGTCCACCCATCCCTACCATCTGAAAATGAACCTCATTCCTCCTCACCCTCCCCAGGTAAGCTTATAGTTGGGTATTTTTTTTTAAATCTATTTTACCAGCATAAGAAAAGGAATTGAAACTCAGCAGGCAGTGACAAACAGAGCTGAACCGCATTCCACACCAGCAGGGCCCATTTAGGCTAATTAAATGGAATTCATGGAACTAAAGTCTAAGATTTGACTGATGAATTTAAATACTTCTAAATTGGACACACTGAAGTGAATGTCATTCATCTCTCTAACATTTTAACTCTACTTTTCGTATTATTTGTTGTAAAAGGCACGTTTGAGCACTGGCACAGGTTGCCCAGAGAGGTTGTGGAGTCTCCATCCTTGGAGACAGTTCAAAACCCATCTGGGCACAGTCCTGGGCACCTGGCTCTCGATGACCCTTCCTGAGCAGGAGAGAGAGACAAGATAACCTCCAGAGGTACCTTCCAACCTCAACCATACTGTGATTCAATAATAGAGTCTCAATAGCACCCAACAGTACAGTTCTGTTATATCCTTTTGGTGGTTAGAGTATCAAATCCAGACTTCAAGAAATGTATTTTCTAGGCCAACCATCTACCTTATGTACTTTCAACTGTGTTCTATGTATAATAAAAATATGTGCACATGCTGTAAAAGTCTTCTGCATTCTTCTAGTTTTCTATTATCAAACAGGTTGGCTGTGCTTCTCTCTGTGTTTCTGCATCTGTCTTGCATTCTCTCAAGTTTTCTTTTCCTGCGCTGTTTGTTTTTTTTTTTTACTATCACAAGCCCATTCACCAGTCACCAAGCAACATTTACACTTTCTTATCAGTACTTAAATCAGATTTTTTATCAGTCCACACTTAGTCACATACAGCTTTTTTAAGATTAGAATCTCACGTGACAATAACCAGATACAAATTCTTATTTCTAATACTTGTTTCCACTTATCAGCAATAAACTGAAAATTTAGTAGTCTGAACTACCGTAAATAAAATTTTTTAAATTGTTTAGTTTTAAGCCATGTCATGTAAAGATGTCATGTCATCTTAAGACCACAGTGCCAATGAACACACTGAAAGAGTCACTGGGGTTGATTGATCATAGAATCATTTAGGTTGGAAAAGGCCTTTAAGATCATCAAGCCCAACTGTTAACCTAACCCTGCCATCCCACCACTAAACCATGGCCCTAAGCACCTCGTCTTTTAAATACCTCCAGGGTTGGGGACTCGACCACTTCCCTGGGCAGCCTGTTCCAATGCTTAACAACCAACCCTTCCAGTGAAGACATTTTTCCTAATGTACAACCTAAACCTGCCCTGGCACAACTCGAGGCCATTTCCCCTCATCCTATCGCCCGTTACCGGGGAGAAGAGACCAACACCCACCTCACTACAACCTCCTTTCACGTAGCTATAGAAGTTGATAAGGTCTCCCCTCAGCCTCCTCTTCTCCAGGCTGAACAACCCCAGTTCCCTCAGCCAGTCCTCATAAGGGGACATTACATCAGAGTGATCAGAAAAGAAGGCTTAGTATTGGCTGGTTAAATTTGTCATTTTATCAGTTCAGCTTATAGGTAAAAGTAGTCCTAGTGAAATCAATAAGCATGTTCATGCTTGAAAAATAACCCAAATACAAGACAATTAAACAAGGCACACATTTTAGCTGAGAAACCATAGAAGCATAGTGTCAAAATACAGGGTCTAGAGAGTAAGTCAGAGAAAGTACAATCTCAGATAAAATGGGGAATACATACCCCTAACACACAACTATTATTCTCAAAATAATGGAAAGGCTGAATGCTGTCTCCTATCGATAAATGTTTCCCATCTACAGAAAATATGTGGAAACTTTCAACACACAAATCTACACCAGAGTGCCACAAAAATTTATTTTCACTATGAAGTTTCCTTGAATAATCTTACTTTTGAAACTTTTACACTGTCCACTTTGAAAGATTTAATAATTTTAAAGCATTTACGGGTTTTGATGTAGTAAAGACAATTAACTATCTGAGAGATTTTGGACAGTGAACAAGGTGTCTTAGCCACCAGTTGAAAAATCTGAATGATGTACCATTTCTGGATTCAAGGTCTAATGCTTCTAAAAAATTCTTGGCAGCAAATGTGTAAGGGTACCCTGTTTTACGATTTGTTTTAACTAGTTAATTTGTAGTGGGATTCCTTCCCCAGTAAAAGCTCACAAAATCTGTGTTCTAAGTAAAAATGTGAATTTGATGAAAATAGGTAAATTAATAAATATGAAGTGCCATATGATATCTTCATCAATTAAATATTTATTATAACCACAAGTCAAAAAAGACAGGACTTAAAATTGGAATTGCTGAAAGAAATTTTAAGGAACCTTGATGTACCAAATTCCACTGTAAAAATAAAATGGGTATCACATAAGGTTTGTCTATATCGTGAATATCTTGTATTTCTTGTATTTTTGTTTGGTTTATATATTTCCACAATAAATACTGATTTAATAAAAGATCTCTTATTTGATCACTTAATAAAAGATGTCTTTCTTAAGCAGTACTTGCTCTTATTTAATCAGAATGTACAAAATCATTACTATGAAGATGACTGATGTTATGGCAAAATTCTTTAGCTGCAAGGGAAAATATTTTTTACAACCATCAATGATCTAAAATTTTTCAAAGGTTAGATCATCAGAAGAGAGAGTAATTGGATTTTTTTTTTTTCCCCCCTCACTGTGCTGGGTTTCCGGGGTGGTGGTGGTGGTGTTTGCTGGTTTGGGAGTTTTTTGGTTGGTGTTCTGTTGTTGTGGGTTTTTTTCATTCATGGAAACACATAGTCATATCCAAGGCCTAGACAGATTGACTTATTTATTTTCATTTCTGTGACGACTCTCCAGTCCCCCAAAACACTATATTTGTTAGAGAACATTGGCCAAAGTTCAATGACTCAATCAAACCCTTTAATTCAATCCAATTATGGGAAAAAGCAGTTTTTTAAATTAAGAGAACAATTGTGCTAGAAATATTCTTTCTTCTGAAGTTATCTACCGTTCATTTACATAAACATTTTTCCCTAAAGAAAAAATGGTAATTGGAGCAAAAGCAAAAAGGATGAGCCTAGACCTTCTGCTTCTCCTGACTGTAGAACCAGAACTTTTTACTACCTTTCGCTTTTGCTACTGTGATAGAGATGAATTGGGAAAAAGGTAATT
The DNA here is from genome assembly GCA_018403395.1 of Gorsachius goisagi. Classification (NCBI taxonomy): domain Eukaryota; kingdom Metazoa; phylum Chordata; class Aves; order Pelecaniformes; family Ardeidae; genus Gorsachius; species Gorsachius goisagi. Next base: position 33,421 of record BOSO01015170.1, on the reverse strand, counting down.
TATCCAATAAAGCTTTCAGAAACAAAATTTTAAATATATTTTGAAATAACTCTAATTCAAAGCCTATCATATCTATTTTTTCTATTTGAGATACGTAGGCAACACATTACAGTGCATTTAGCACAGCACCACAACAGATGTGCTTATCTTAACATATGCTTTTTATATTCTTCAAATTGACTTGCTATAGTCAAACCTGGATTCATAAAAATTTTGCCTGATTAGTAGTATACTGTAGACAGAAATGAAATGTGATCCAAAATATACTATAAATTCAATTGCTATACAATCACACATTCACACGTTAGATACTAAGCTAACCATATTACTTCTCCAAGGAGCATTTTTGAAACAAACAAAAAAAGCTACTATCACAAATAAAGAAATAGCTTAACCCAAGGAAAACGCAAAACAAACACAAGTTAAATAATTCAGTTCTTAGAATAAACGTCAGGATTATTTCTTTCTGCTTGAGGCTATATAATAACTAGGCAAGACCTGGAAGTCATCTGCTATATTACCTCGGGAGGATGACTTCAGCAGACAATCTCAGACAAGAAACAGCCTCAGAAAATCTGGACTGGGATAGCTGTCTGGATCTAGATGCTTCACAGCAAGCAGATTCAGCATATTCAGATGTTTTGATCACTTCTTTCATTACTGGCTGTACTACAAAATGACTGCAATGAAAGCATTCCAATGCTCAGATTGATTACTGAAGTCATGTGAGCTCTGGCAGTATTTACTTTGCACCATCATCCCAAGGTCCAGCTTTCCTTTTTCACACCTAGCCTGTGCATGGAAAGCCCTTTGGAAAAGCACTGGAAGGATGCAGTTTGCTTCCACCACAGAGCAGCCAAATGGTTTATCTGTATGGGTAAAAAATAAATCAGAAACTTCCTGGGCTTATGAACCTAAAAGGAAAAGGTATACTCCTTACCTCAAGAGTATGAAGTACAGCTCTAGAAACAGAAGACTGAGAACAGCACTGGAAAACCAACCATCTTGGGTAAAAACCACAGCCGTATGGGTTGGACACTAGCCCACATTCTGGCTAATGTAATAGCCATGAGGAACAAGCTTCATAACCAAGAACTTGAAGGGAAGACATGCAAGTACTCTAAAACAATAGATTAAAATCCCGGGGGGGGACCAACTCATGAGTACATAGCTAAATCAAAAATAAACTTTTGGAAAACTATGCATCATTCACATAAAAACACACAGGTCTCATAAATGAAAATTTTTTTCGCAGAGAAGGCCAGTACTTGAGAAGCTAAAGAAAAGCTCCACATTCTTCAAATCCAAGAAACATCCCAAAATAAGCAAGACAAAAAACACACAAAAAGATTGACAGTAACATTAATAGAAGTATTCTGACAGTATCAGATTGAAGTACACACTCCTGCTGTTGAAGAAAACGCAAGCCCTTGACCAGAGAAGAATGCAGTTTACCACAGAGAACAAACTACCATCTACACTGGAAAACCACCATGGTTTTTGTCCTGATAGACAGTACAAAGATCATTGAAGAGAAACACATAAAATACCAAAAAAGCATTGCCCTATGACATTCCCCCCAGCAAAAAAAAAAAAAAAAGTCCTCAAGATTAGTTTGTCAGCAGAACTTTGATGAGTATTAAAAAATGTTGTGAACAAATGGAAAGAAAACACCCTCAGACAGTAACAGTTCTGATCCAGATCACTGTGTATGAACTGGAGATAATAAGGGTTCAACAAACAGCTATGAAAAATAAGACTCCCCCAAACAAGAAACACAAGCCTGCAGTCACTGCTGATAAAGACATGCACTAAGTCTCCATCACACTCGGACTTGAGTATCTGTATTCACACTTGCACAAATTAAAGTTAACATACCAGCTCTGTTTCATTTTGGGTACAAAGTAGCCACCAAGGTAAAATCCTCTGTGCAAGGCCTGAGCTGCCATGGCTTCTCCAGCCCCTCTGGTCAAGACAGTATCAACATCCTGACTGTTGCTTCTGGAAGACCTGATGAGCTTCCAGTCAACCACTGTTTCAGAATGAGAATTTAGTCTCAGTAGGGAACAGAAATTATCGGCCTTTCAAACCCTTAAAGTGAAATTTATAGCTTAGGAGAGAAATATTTATTATTGCTCATCTGAAGAAAGAAGCGTGATATACTCCTCTCACAAATACCATTTGCCCAGAGGAGTGCCCTGGAATATCTAGTTCAACAAAAACTAGGGGGCTGTAAAGTTTCAACATGAACAAAACACTTGGTAAGCATGAGAACAGAACTGTAGGTGTGAGCTCTGAAGATCTTGAGACCTATCATGAAGATGCTTTTAAAAAATATCATGTTTCCATGACAATGGCTACATAACAGATTCACGTATTGTCAGATAAACATAGGAAAAATTTTAGGGCAGAAACCATCCACCCTAAAGGTCTCCTGGGTGCAGATATTGGGACATTCTTAAAAAGAAGCATGCTTTTTGCTTATAGCATATAAGTTATCTGTAGCCCTGAAAACATTTAGTTTAGGTGGAAAACATGTTACTAAATAAACCAAAGATTAGTCTCCTAAAATTTAGACACCACTATAAGCAAAAACCTACAGTTCATTTTAAGGATTAATATCTCAAAATGGGAGAATTAGGGAATTTAAAAAAAAAAAAAAAGATTCTACTGTTGTTACAGCTACTGTCAGCTGAAGGTTATATTCTTAGAAAGGCAAAAAAGGAAGCAAGTGCCTGTTAGTTCAAAAAAAATAAAGAACGGCTAAGCTGAGATGCTGCTGGGAGACTGGTTTCTCACAGAGGAAATGCCATAGCTAAACCTTTGGAAAAAAACATAAAAACAAACTTTTATACCTGAAGATGAAAGATTTCTATGCTGTTGACTGAGTCAGTTCAGAAAGTTGTATCTTCTCAAATCCAGGAAATTAGTATAAATTACAGGTAAAAATCACCTATGAGGAGGATAGTACCCCAGGCCAACAGAATGTTTCCTGATATTAATCAAAGACACATTCTTAAGAAATGAGCAGGAATATTCTATTTTTTAAAGCCAAACATGGGGTAGTTCAAACAGGATTGGGATTTGGACAGCAAACTTGATCAGATTCTAGAATTAGAAAGTCTTGGCATAATGATTGAATCCTGGGATTCTGCAGTGAAGGAGCCTGATACCAAGCCATCTTGGATTTTTTTGTGTAGCAGGAGCATTCTTGCTGAAAAGAAGTATCAAGAGGAAAAGCACAGAACAGCTTTCTCAATTAGGGAAGCTGACAGCAGCCCCACAACCTGTCCATCCCAGGAACAGAAATACTAACACTTCTGGTTAGATTCCAAGATGGACAGTTAAATTTGGAGTACCCCATTCATAAAAGGCGCCATCTCACACTGCTTGCAATACATTAAATATTTAAAGTATATGTACACATTTATATGTTTGGTTTCATTGCTTGGTGCATTACTTTGCAGATCTTGTCATGTTTTATTTTGCTGATACAGAACTTGGTAGAGATATAGTATCTGCTGCAAGCAGGGAGGGCTGAAAGGATGAATTGGAAGGTCCGGTGTGTTACATTTCAATGTGATTTCCAGAGTGCTGTAATTTGCACTCAACAGGGACTGAACGTCTTTAGCTTTCATTTGAACTCCTTAAAGGAACTCCTTAGCTGCAGAGAAGCATGCTTCACTACTAACCTGGAAAGCAAAAGTCTACTGTTCACATGATCTGACACCCATTGCCACTGCAGGGAGTTTCTTAACTCCCTCATCAACACCTGTCTAGTAGAGTAAGCTGGGAAACAGTTGAGAAAGCAACAGTTGGGTCAAGTTACTTTTGCACAGATTTCATAGAGAGGTTTGTAAAACATTCAAAACTTAATTTTCAAACCGTCAAGCATGAACCTGCTAGCAAGGTGCAACTGGTATGGGCTGGTTGTAAATTTTGATAACATCTGGCCTAAACAAAAGTCACATGTTCTGATCTTCCCATTAATAAAGAGACACAACACAGAACTACCAGTTAGAAACGTGACCACAAGTTTTGCAGATAGACTGTTTAGATGAAGAAAAATGGGGGCTTGTGAGCCCAGAAAGATGAGGATGAAGATCCTGGGAAGTTGAGGATGATCCTGGAGGTCAGAAGTGAATGCTGGGGAATGCCCTGGGACCACAGCCTGTAATGCCTCAGACTGTTAACTGCAAGCAGCTGCAAAGCAGGGGTTGATACGGCTTTCTGCCCCATCCTTCCACAACAACAGCATTTCCCTTGCTAGGAAGAAAAGTTGAGACCTTAGTAAACACACCAGCAGGGTGGGAAGCAAGTGAGGGACTGTGTGAAACAATCAAGCAGGGGTATAGTTCTAGTTTCCTTGATTCTAATACAAACAAACAAAAAAAACCCAAACCAAACCAGTATCCAGATCCGCTACAGGCTGTCAATTTACTGACTTACCTGTGACACCATGACGCACATTTGTTATGATTCAACTACTTTGTATACTGTCCTTCATTAAATGGATGTGAGACTTCCACTCATTGCAGACAGCTCAGAGTCCTGGAAAACTGATGTAAAACGTCTGCGCCCTTTGAGTTTGCTGTCCTGTGCATGTGGCCACTTCAGTGTCCCCTCAGTCCAGAATGACACAATTATCTCTACTGTAAAGCAGACAGGGGGAACTGAAAAAACATTTAGGTACATACACTGATCTGGTTTTGACAACAGAGAAGGGAATTTTTCACTTTGTAACAACCTGCTTGTCTAGAGCATACAAAGCAAGAGAAGACACTAAACGAAGTCACATTTGAAGACAGAAAAAGAATTCTGGAACAAAGCAAGGAGCAAGCTCTGAGCCCCAGGAAAGACATACCATTTATTAAAATACATAGCTGGAAGGTCAAGCTCTGATTCATTCATTAAAAATAGGAATCTGTCAGGCTGTAAGGAAGCTCTCATTAACAGGAGGTCTAACAGACGCAAAGGGTACAGTGAGTGAATGTCAACCTTGAGGCCCAGATATTGGAAAAGTAACTATATCAGAGGTTTCAAAAACTGACAAACCATCCATCCCTAATAACCATTCACTGAGCTTAAAGGAAAATGAACATTTCTGATACTCAGCAACTACCACCAGCATCAGAGAAGACTCTAAAAAGACACTGTCTGGACTGAAGGATCCTGAACTGTTACTAGTTATGCAAATGTTACTGGACCACGCAAATGAAGCGACAAGGAGTAGTAGCAATAAAATCTGTTTGAGATCATAGAGACAGATGTAAATCAATCTTCCTCCTCCTCCCGAATGTCTCACAGACAGTCTGCTGTAAAAGGCGGTACTGGGTCAAGCTGCATAGTGCTGTGCTTTCTATTGGTA
>BOSO01015170.1:0-27803 GCA_018403395.1 Gorsachius goisagi | reverse complement strand
TATGCATACTGAAGCCCTGCTTCCTGGGAAGTGGCTGGACATCGCCTGCTGATGGGAAGTAGAGAATAAAATCTTGTTTTCCTTCTGCTACCGCACGCGGACTTTGCTTTTGCTTTTTATTAAACTGCCTTTATCTTGACCCACGAGTTTTTTTTCTTTTCCATCTCATTTTCCCTCTGCCTGTCCTGCTGAAGAGGGGAGCAATAGAGCAGCTTGGTGGCACCTGGCATCCAGCCAAAGTCAAACCATCACAAAGATCAATTTCTGAAAAAAACCAACCACAGCCAACTTCTTTTTTATTTTTTTATTATTATTATTAGTTGTGGGGTGGAGGGTGTTTTGGTTTGGGTGTGTTTTGGTTTAACACTAGGAGTTCCCATTGTAGAGCCTTGTACCCCAATGGCACTTATAACTGTCACCACAGTTTTTCTTAGTCACTTTTTTAAGACTCCTAATGAATCTCAATCCTACTTTACAAGGGAAAAAACTAAAACACACACACACAAAAACCTAAAACCCCATTCACATCAAGTAAGGAACTATGTTAAATATAAAGATACTGCCCCACTGTGCAAATTCGCTGAAGAAATAACCTCTGCTAAATCCTACCCACACATAGCAAGGCAGCTAAACCAGTAAATCCTCACCAATCTTTCCAATGATTAGCAGGATAAAAATCTCAGAGCAGCATCAATTTTTGATGCATATAAAAAGGAAAAAAGCCAAAGGAAAGTATCGCTGGTGCCTGCCAAATATATGGAAGACAGTCATATGCTTATTTATATGAACCAGGAGAAAAGAAAGAAAAAAAAAAATAAGAGAAGAAAACATTCCTAGGCAATAATCTGGGTATTCCAAGAATTTGTCAAGAACAACTATAAGCGAACAATAAACACTTCAAAACTATTCTCTTTTCATTTGTATCTTAATTATTCCTTCTAAAGGAGACTACTTTAAGTGGAACTTTCACATTCTTTTCTATCTAGTACAAGTCTCCATTGATGCGTGACAAGCAACAGTGACACTTTACATGAACTAAACACAAAAACCTTAAGTGGGTTTTTTCTATAGACCTAAAGCAGGTTTCAGGCAGTTAATTTACACAACTTTTTGCTCAGCTGTCTCAGCTTAAGTCTAACCTGTATATCTTCCTCCAATGAAGATGATGGCGTCCTTTTATAGCCTTAACCTCTTGCTAGAGTAAGCAATGGGAGTCACAGTATACATGTATTTCTGCATTGTCCTTGCTATATAAGATAGATTTTCAATTTAATGTTACCTTTTAGAAAGCTGCTAAAAATCTCTGCTTAATTTCACTGGGTATTTCATGTCCTTTTGTTGTTTAGGGGAAGTTAACGCAATAGATAATTAAGAACAGATGGTTCTTAGAAGTTTATTACAGAAAATAATTACTTAGGTCTACTGACTACATAGTAGTGTCTTCCATAAGTCACTGCAAGAATAAAAATAATTTCTCTAAAATATTGTCAGATTCATTTAAACTTTTTTATCACAGTGCAGTAAAACAAAGTAAAACAAAATCCTGCATTGTATTCACTATAGTAATAAACGAACTCCTATTATTAAACAATAAAAGGCGATGACAATAATCAACACATCAGTGGAAGCACTGGAGCCAGAAAGCCAAGATTCTGGTTTCAACTTGTTATAAGAAGAGATATTTCACAATACTTTCTGACAAATTGCATATAGCATTCCTACACAAATAGAAAGAAAATTGAAAAGCAGTGCCTTATTAATGAAAGTGCCAAGCAAAATATGCCTTACCTGAGTTATTCCGCTGGGAGAGATTTTGTACGACTGCAGCTTCTGCTTCAATAGCTCAGGATCGCTATGGCGGAATGGGCACCCTGACAGGAAAAAGCAAGCAAGCTCACAAATGAGGCTGTTTACCCAGGAGTTAGCACAGTAGAGACTCAAGAGACCAGCTAAGCTGTTCCTAATTGTATAACAGCTTATTAATAAGAAAGTTAATTGCCCATGTGTACAATTGCTTACTTTTTTGTTTTTAAAAAAATAATTACTCCACTGCATGGTTATCAGGGCACCACAGGCTCAAGAGTTACATAAAATACCCCAAGATAAACAGGCCACAATTCTCATTCACTGACAGGAAAAGAGTTTTAGTTAGTTCCTCACTAACGACGATAGCGCTGGCACATTTAATAACTGTGAAAAAAACCTGGGAAACACAAGTAATGAGAGGCAACTGGTCTTTAAAGCACACAGTCCTTTGTAAAAATACTACTTTATAAACACCTTAGAAAGTTCCACCACCTTAAATAAGAGTGGGCTTTTTCTGTCCCAGAATTAGTTTTGAGACACAACTGACTGAATGGCAGTACTAGAATAATAATGGTGAAGCTGGTGCAGGTTTTCCATGTCTATTCACACAGAGGTAGGAGGTTTTAAAGTACCCTACCAAACTTCAGAATTTCTGTATGATTGAATTTGTATCTCAAAACACCTCTAATTGGTCACTTTTTAAAGCATCTGCATATTTAAAGTCTCCTTGCACTGCATGACACAATGTATGTAAAACCAGAAGCCATTAAGCGCAATCTAAAGAGAACAGTTGTGACCACTGTGGCCTTGAAGTTAAATACATAATTTAAGAGGCTACAGGAGGCAAGAACTTCTCTAGTCAAGGGTTTCTACTGGTTTTAAACTTTTTTTTTTTTTTTTTTTAAGGAACTCACCATGATAATCCCCTTGACTTGGTGGATTGGACATGATAATCTTCATGCAGCTGTATGGGGTATAATCAGTTCTCTTCCCTTCTTTCCCATAGTTGTGGCGGATACTGTAAGCATATCCTTTGTCAAACTAAATAAAAACAAAAGAATAAATTATTACATAATGTGTCAGTGATTCTATCTGCTCTGCAAATAGAAATACCGAACAACAAAATAAATCCTCCAAATGTATGCAAACTGAGAAAAATAAAAATTGAGTTGCTTGCTGCTAGCTTTGAGTTTTATATTACATGGACTTGTATATACACATATACATGTTTTACAGACACATCACAAAAGTAGTGTGTAACTGCATTGATTTAAGGTCTTTTCAGCTGGTGTGGTAATCGCTTTAAAGATAAGATGATTTAAAGATCAAATTCTGAACCCCATGATGTTAGTAAATGCAGAAAACATAGTAATTTTAAATCTTTCATAAATGTCCATAAATTGATTGCTTTATCAGGGCAAAAAATAGAAATATACATTTTTTACTCAGCTTCACATTCTTATTTTCACAAAGTATAATGTCTCACCTATACTTTGTTTCAGCACTGAAGTTCAATTAATTAGATTCTAAAATGGAGTATACTTTGCTTGTACAAAAGAGAAAGATTTTAGTAAATCTCTTCTGTCTACCAATATACTACCAACTCCTCCAACAAATTGAAATCTTCTAAATTAATATAGATGTAAACAAACATTTATCTTGGCAGCTGAGTAGAGTGCTATCAATATATCATTTTAGAGAAGTCCTGTGGATAACATTCAATGACACGAGTTCATGTTATTTTATATAAGGCAATAGGTGACAAAATCTGTAACAGAATCTGTATATAAAATTACCTGATTCTGCTAAGTTGCATTAACTACTATAAGAACATTTATTCAAATACCATACCTCTAGTTCTAAAAAACCCCAAATAGGATAAAATAATGAAGCATTATATTTAGAATTATACATCCTCACTCTCTCTTCTCAAAAAAGCTATGAAAATGCGTAAAACAACTGTGCTCTTGCTCAATTCAAAATTTTAGCATTAACCTTATGTAAAATTCTGTGTCTGAATTAATATAAATAACTCCCACAAGAATTTACATTTTCTTATCAAAAAACACTTTAAAATAATTTTTTATTTTGATATCTAATATAAGACAACGTAATATACCAAGAAAAATCATTCAAGCATGCAACTGGTAACTCTACTACTTCATGGATGCTCTCATTTCTATAGTTAAAAGTTGTTCTCTGTTTGGCCTGTGGATTTTCAAATAGTAATGCAGAATATTCATATACCTATGAACCATCTTGACCTGCTAAACCACGTCTAAAATAAAATAGAAAAAAAAAATCTATTTTTCTTCGTATTAAACACTTTAATGTTTTTGAAAAATATAAATAATTGAAAACATATAACGTAATATGCAAATACTTCATAAATGTGTATAAAAATATACATAACCTTTGAGAATAAAATCCTAAATTGCACCTGATTCTGGAATGGTAAAAACTTCTCTATCAAGATGCTGGTCATAATCAAGTCAATGTATCAGAAAGAGTAATATTCAGCACTATTCCCAAATGAGGCTTAAGACATCCAAAACTCTGAACAAACACTGACTAATTAATCCTTACTGAGCATTTGACAAAGTGACTTTATTCTATTTCAAAAGGTTGTTTTTAGAAGGGGGGAGAGAGGGAAGAAAAGAGAGAAAGAAAACACATAGCACTGAGTTTTCCAGCATAGCCACGGGCAGGATCCAGCACATAGAAATGTTCCTATCTAGTCAATCGTTTTCCCTGGGAGGTAAAAGAACTGGTTGGGTGAATAGTGAATGAACACTATTTTTGCTAGCAAGAGTTGGGCTTACCAACTAATCATTAGAAAGAAGAGCAAGACTGTATGAGGATCTGCTGTAAGTGTGTGCACATACTCGAGAAGGGCACATACCCTCCCCTCATCAGCAGGGCAAGCAGCACCTGCTAGCCGAGTCCTGCTGCTGCTCCTGTGGGAGCTGCAAATGGTGTATTTACTCCTGAAAACCAGCAAACATCAAATACAAAGATGTGTGTATTTTAATTCCCAACCTCTAAGTGAACCTGTTAAACTGAAGATGGAGCCTGTGATTCTATAGCCACCTATTCCATCCAGAAGCTCTGGAACCTTTCCTCCTTCTTTGCAAAAGATGAAAGAAAGCATATTTCATTTGCTTAACAAAGGGTATTTGAGCAAGCAGTTGTATTAGATTAAATTAGGTTTTTGTAAGCAAAAAGCAAATCTTGAATGCTTCAGGATGTATTGCTTAGTTTGCCGGAAAATTAACACCCCTCTTTAACAGTTCTGTACACTAAAATCTTGAGCTTTTCACATCACTTGCGTTAATGCCCACAGAAACTACTTTTACTACCTAACTCATTATTTTATGCTGAGAAGCAGCTCTTGCAGTAAATAGAAACAGCAGCTACATAATAACACAATACAGCCTTGGGACAGGTTGGATATTTTCTCATTGCTTTCTTGTAGCCCTGTTTGGATCTCAGAGTTTTCGCAGTGGCAGATGGCAGAGAAGAATAACACAGCTACGCAGTGCAAGTTAGCACACGTGCAGCTACATGCTTCACTAAGAGCGCTCTCATCCTTGTGATTCAGCATGTCTCATCACTGATTAAGGAAACAGGATTTGAGCAGGGCCAATATCCAACCAGCTGTGTGGTCATCCTCAGTGGGAAGAAACCATGAATTGTGGCATTTCATTTCAGAAAACACATCCTGCAGAAGAGCCCTCTCTACATTGGGGGATGAACTCATTGCTCAGACTCACTCTTTCCTAATACCATTACTCTAGGATGTGCATAAAGAAAAATCCCCCTCAGGAGCAATCCCTTTTGCCAGTAAAAGCACCAAGGTATAATTAGACATGTTTGAAATATGCAGAAACAAGAAGGCAGAGGTAGGGAACTGTCCCTTCCTATTTATTCTAACACCCCAAATTGAAGTGGTAGGATTTTCACAGTTCCTTGAACAAGTTATGTGCAGCACGTTATCATGCATGTAGATGTTTTCAGGGTTATTCTAACTGTTTATAAATTGCTTGATTTTAAGCTATTCTGGAAAAAACAGTTTAAAAAGCTGTAAATCTACTACTATAGTATATTGTAACTGCAATCTACCATAAGGTCATTATGACAAAAAAACTGTAAAAGGTCAAAACTGGAATTAAGTCATTTAAAAAAAACCAAACAGTTTTTAGGTGATGGACCTGTAAGAACTTTTGAGGGTTTTACTGAAGCCTGATATGAACTTGCTCAACAATAATGATGTTGCAGGAGTGTGTACATTTCCCTTGTACTCTGGGTGACGGTTTCCATTGAGATGAAAGAATACAATGGCAAAAAATTAATCTGTTATCATAGAAAAACTGGGTATGCATATACATCCCACCATAGTCTGTGCTAAAGATCAATGGAAACTTACTGCCAAAGTTACAATAAAACAGCAGTTAAAGCAACAACATTATACTATTGAGCGTCTGCACGTACTAGATCACCTACTGCTGGTAATACTTGAGAGCAGGGATTCTCTGCAACTTTTTAACTGTACAGCCCACATCTCAACTACCTTAGTTATTTTGCCTCTGTTTAGCTCCCTGAACTTTCCAAAAATCTGCATGGCATTTGTAATTTATGTGCTGGGTGGATGGGCCTTGGCTTTGGTGAGGGAGAAAGGGATCAAGAAATAGGCCTCGTTTAAGGAATGAACTGGTTCACACTGAAGCCAAAAAGCTGAGGCAAAGACAACCCTTTAATAACATCTCTGTCTAAATTTGTCACTTTGATGTCGGCAAGTGCAAATCTTGGGGTTAGCAGCAGTATGAATCTTTGTCTTAAAGGAGTGCAAGTCAACTCCAGGCATGGCTACAGGATGCACGTGATGCCAGGCCTGAAGCACACTGCTGATGCCTAGTGGGTAAGTTTAGAGTTTTTATGCATCAGTATTTGTTGTAATGGATCGAGGTGTCCAGTGTATGGTACCGAATGTACAAGTGATGATCCTGGGTATCCCATAACAAGTGACACCGAGGCTTTCTTAGATGACTTCTCCTTATAAGAAGCTAAGCTCTTAGCATTGATTAGTGGGACTAAACCACCACTTCAAAGCCAGAATCAAGGAGGCTGCGGGCCAGTTGACTGGGTATAGATGAGTGTACAGTAGCAAGGAACTTAGATTTTGCTTTTATGTGGTGTATTCACATGAGTATCAGACTAATGCAGATTAATTTGCCTTATAACTGTTAAAACACACATACTGCATTAGACAGCCTTCACCAGAAGACATACAAGTTATAAATTAAGGTATAACTAAGGTATAAATAAAAAGGTATAAAAAAGATTTATAAGCTATAAATTTCCAGCTGGTATAGCCTAATACCAGATTACTATGGTCTAGATAGGAATTTAAGGAAATGCTGTTTTTGATAAATTCTGATCACATAAATGCACACAGGATCTTTGGATATAGAATAAGGATGTACATCAAATGGACCATCTGGCAGGTACGTGCTCGATACTTGGAAAAAAAGCCTTCATCAAACAAAACAGGGAAGGATGGGTCATGATACCCCATAATTATCAGTTTGATATAACTGGATACATTTTCAAAAGAGAACAGTAACAAATGACATTCCTAAGGCATTCCAGCCACCACAGAGTATCACGTCATCACTGACAGTTACTTTCCTTGTATCACTTATCATATTTGCAGATTGCTATCTGCAAATAGAACTAGGTCTTCCATAAATTGTTATCATTTCTGATATTCAGCAGGTGAATTAGAATGGAAAACAATTTGCTGACAGGTCTTCCAAGCACTGCATGCTCAGGTTCACACTTCCCCAAAACTTTTCATGTTTCAGTTTAACTACTTTTATATACTCGTGCAAGTTTTTATGCATCTATTCCTTACAGTACTGGAAGATTTACTTATTTAAAGTCTAACAACTAAGCAAAATGTCTGCAGTAATTTTGTCTAGCTTCTTGGCTGACCACCAGATCAGTTCCAACTCTGCAAAATTCAAAGTAGTAATGGTTTAACACCTTTCTTTAAATAGTCATTAGGTAACTTCCTGCCTAACATTGTCGAGCCTGTATGGATAACGGCTTCAAATTCATAAATTTATCGCACAAACTTGTGTATCTTCTGAAATAATTGGTTCATTTTTTTCATCCACTTCTTAGACAGTTGCTCAAATAATTACTGTTGACACTCCTTAGTTGGCATATCTTTTTCCAATCAACTTTTTTTTTTTTCTAAAAGCTCAGCTTGAGGTTATATTTTCCAAAGCACGGTTGTCATTTAGGAGCACAAATAAACACTTCTCCATCTGACAATGACAAAAGTTTCAATTTATCCTAAATTCTCAACCTGTAGCATGATTTCTATGCTTTAAGTTACAGATCAGAGACATCAGCTAAAATTAACCTGCAAAATTCTAACAGGCTGTGCAGCAGTCATAGACAGATTCAAATAAAGTTCAAAAAACCTCTTCCCCTCCCATTTCAGGTTTTTCAAACCACATGAGGCAAGAACTGCTTCGCTCTGGACATGGCTCCATCTACCACATGGAAATCACAGAAGTTTTGATCAGCCAAATTCCTTGTATACCCCAGACCACTCATGGAAAAATATGACAATGTAGACTTTCATTTACAATGGTCTAAGCTTGCCTTAATAAAACTTAGATAAATACAAAATATATGTACACTATTTCCCCCCACATTCACATGGACCAAGACATTAAATGAGGAAAAGTATAAAATAAACCACAGCAGGCTGTCTTCTGCCTTAAGACACTGCACCAAATTATCAGCACAAGACATCTTAAAGCCATCTCCTGTAACATTTTTTATGCAGCGCACACTTGGTCATCTATGAAAGAATTTATTAGATACTTCAAGAAATTGCAATATTTCTTTCCGTATCTAAGTTACCAATACTTTGGTTTTATTCTGTTGATGTTTCACGTATATTCTATCGAAAAAATTCAGACACAGAAGATGCACTTCAAGACATATGGTCAAAGAAGAGACATTTCAATTCAGATTTGATTGTTTGAAGCAAACAAGGAAGGAGTTGCCTTCAAACACACTGAAGCCTCTGAACAAGAAACTGCTACAGGGAAGGAAGACGGTTCTTTTGTATACTGCCACTAAAACAAAGTTTCCATGGGTATAGCAGTTTGTGAAGGTCATAAAGGTGAACGCTACTTTAAAAACTACTTTAAACAACAATTAAGAGCATGTAAAATTGTGACTTCATTTTAATGCTCACCAGTGAGAATAGAAAAAAGAATACTAGTGATTTTTATAATACTTGATTCATTTCTACTTCTGGTAAACTGAAATGTCTTTGTGATTACAGAATTATACAGCAGTCTTTGTTTAAAGATTATTTCTACAGAACATGATATGATCCCCTTAGCATAATGTCTGATCTTGTCGACAGAGTATCACCTATACATAACATTTTTCTTGGATAGAAAGATAGATTTATGAAAGAAATAAATCCTGTCCATATTACACTGCACCAACCTCCTAATTCTTTATGGGATTACAATGTCTAAGTAATTTCACATAGTACTCCACTAATTATACTAGTAATTTTCTCCAATATTAGTATTACCAAAAATTATGAACTTAGAAAAAGATAAAAATGCTATGTATCCATGAATATAATTGTTTTGATATTTGCAAGAATCATTACTTTTCCTAAATATTTGCCTAACCTACACCAAAATTTTCAGTGTGCAACACTACCAAAAAAAGAAAAATCTGAAAGAAAGAACAGCTGGTTTAAGGCAAAAATCAGTTTGTGGGTGATATTTTCACCCATATCAGAATGCCATTAATAAATTAATACACAATTTTATTGAAAATATTGAGTTTCCTGATGACAGTTCAGAGTGTTACTGAACAGAGGTGTCAATTTCTTGCCATTTCAAATGAGACACCTATGCAAAGAAATAGTCATGTTTGGAAATTATAATCAAGAATTATACAGAAAGTGGAAATTACAGCAAGAAAAGAAATATTTTAGATTATAATTAACTCTAATCAGGTGATGAGAACTTCTGTTGCTTTGGTTTTAAATAGAAGAAAATATTATATCTTATTTTAAATAAGAATTAAACAGCTGCATTAAAATGGCAATATTTGACAGCACCATAAGAGATACCATGCTTTTCTTAAGTATCTATAAAAATACATTGGTACTTTCCTTCAAATAACAAATGAACACTCCATAAACCCAGTTACTGTAAACATATTTTCAACAGATTTCTGCAGACTATTATTTATGGTTTTAAAGAACTCTTAAGAAAAGTCTTTCTAATACTGGAGAACAAACTTGAATCCTTTACTAAATATTTACTCCATAACACACTCATTTAGAAAGTGTAATATGAGATGGAAAAAAAAATTCCAATAATCAATTTCTAAACCAAGGAATTTCATTCAGTTGGGAAAGAACCCCACGCTTCACTTCTGGTACCCCACGAATTACAAATACACCAATGCCTTTCAGATTTTTCTGCCGATGTTTTTCAGTCAGTGTTTCTCACGTTTCAATATGCAGAGAAGTTAGCTGATGTAACTTGGCAGTGTATCTTTCAGTGGAAGATAAGCAGTAAATTAATGAGGTTATTCATTTTATAAGAAGTGGCAGACAGAGAGTAAGAGTCCCTAAAACATTCAATGGCAAAGGAGAACACAGAAAGCATTATAACCAAAAGAGATGCAAGAGTGTTAAAAGATTAAAAAGTAGACAGGAATTCGGTATGTGGCACAATAAAAAACGACTAAGAAAGTTAAACAGTAGTAGAATAGTAACTAACTGTGTGCATCTATAGGAATAAGATTCAGCTCCAGACAACTAAATCCAGATGTCTCCCATTATTGTCAATGTAAGTCAATGCAATCAGAGGAGCTTGGGGAGCAATTCAATTCACCCTAACGTAGACACCTAGAGGCTCATTAAATAAATCATTCTCTAGACACTATTGACTGCATAGGCTAGATCTCTATTGATCATAATGACAGCTTAGGATCCCAGTGTAAAGAATATGTATAACCAAGGGGCAAAGAAATTCAGTAAGTCTGTATCAGAATTGGGAGAAATCCATACTTATATGTATACCACTGTAGCACTTAGAGGTTTTCAGAGAAGATGGATGAAGACTAGCCAGGGACCCCTGCAAAGTCCAAAAATTAAATTCCTACTGCTTATCCAAGCTCTAGCAATACTCTAAAAAAGAATACTCTCATATGATGTTCTATAGTTTTATTTGAGCACAGTGAGCACGTAATGCATTAACAGTCTCATGTAGCTCATGGTCTATTATACTGTAGCATATACTGTAACCTAGACCCACGCATGCAATAAAAACCTAAGCACATAAGGAATAAATAGGAAAGACAACTGCTACCAGCATGGAGACATGCTGTCACTTTGTGAAGAGTCTTGAAATGTAGCCAGTGGGATTCTGTTTATAAGATAAATGAGCAATAAAATGCAGGACTGGGACACGCGGTTTAGACTGCACACCAACAGATTCTCACTAGCTCATCACAACATCTTAAAGCTGTGGATGAGAAGACAGAGGCATTCAGCAGACCAGACTCCAACAGGCCAAAGTAGCAGCCAAATGGACTCCAGAAGAGATTTAGAGGAGAGCCATTACTCTCGGCTCCAGCTCATACCCTAGGTATTTAGGACCTCATCTGCTTTATGGAAAATGGTCCAATGTGGATATTAGACAGAAAATTGTTATCATTTAACTCAACAGTCTGACATGGCAGACTCTTTCATTCCAATAATAATAATTTCCTCTATAAGGCAGGAGAAAGAGCACACCAGAAAGCAAGGCTATCCAAGCAGCTCTACTACAAACTGGAACTTTAGCAGGGTATGACAACCCCCAGGTTGCTGGAATAGCAGAAGAGAAACTCACAAATAAGAGAAGGTCTGAGGAAAAATAGTTTCAGCCATTCCAGGCAATCAAAATCAGCAGGACCTGCCTCATTTTGAACAAGACTCTTGGCATTAAAACAACAATTAAGTTCAACCACAGCACCAGGAATGAGTGCTGTGCATATTGATCTGCTTTTGAAAAGCACGGCTGCTGGCACAGGCTGCAATTCACCTACGTGAGGGTGCTCCCAATTTCAAAGACCTCTACAGGATACTGGAATTAATCCAAGGAAGCCTGGCTCATTATCCAGTATTCCAGTTCTAATTAGTACATCTGCCAGAGAGTCAAAAGATCTGAGCAAGTTCACCACAACAGTTGAAGTTCTCTGTCTGTGCATTGTTTCCAAAGAGCAACCATCTCCTGACACAGTGGAAGATGTCATGTGCTCACTGAATTGCTTATGTTTTACAAGCTGGTTGAACTACACAGCCCTCCCTAAATATGCAATCTTTGAAACAGAGACAGGAAGATTTTGCACACCTTTTGGAGTACTTAAACCACAGAAGTGTTCTTCCCTTTTAAAACCATATACCTTGCACAGGGAGTTCACCTGAGCAAGCTCCCCATCTTGACTGATTAGATATTATTAAATTACTTCATTAATTTATTACTGCATCCCTTTGCAAGCACCCTTGTGGTGTAGCAATGTCATTAGGAATCCTTTACAGGTTGCTATTCCTCAATCTATACATTGATCAGAATGACATCTGAAGCCAAGTTCGGCATCAGATGACAAAAGGCACGTAAGAAGCAAGGTGCCACCTGGGCACACTGCTAGCATGTATTCAGTGGGCTGTCAACCAACATGATCCCCTCATCCAGATCATTGATAAAGATATTCCCATAAAGACCACCAGTTTCTACTCCCCCACGTATGAAGTGGTGGTGGTGGTGGTGGGGACACACGACATTTTGCTTTTCTCCTTGTTTGAGTAGACTTCAGAAGGGACACAGGAAAAGCTCAGAGCACACCACATTATGCAGAATCCAGTTTGACAGCTAAATAGCATTGTACATTTCAATATAAAATCAGAACCTAACCTTCTTTCAAGAAGTAGTAAACTCTATAATGTTGAAATACTTAAGCCCCATCACAGTAATTTAACTTTCCTAAATCAATATATTAAACTTCTGAAACATAAATTGTGCATAGCACAAATAATATATAAAAGAGCTGTCCTGTCATTATTCATGAGATTCAACAGACTTCAAAGACATGCGGCAGAATGTTAAATCAATTCTGAAAGTAAAAATATATTTTTATTTACATTGTGCCTACGTGGTATATCAGCAGAGAGCATATTTGATGCAACATTCTGCTTTTCTGGATGACTGAATATGAAATATAGCCATGATTTGCTGGCTGAATATAGTCAGCCAGTATATGACAGCTATGTGATGTTACAACAATTGCAGACACATTACCAAATAAGAAGGCAAAGTATATAGGATTTTGGATTCTTTCAAACAACTATATCAATAATAAAACTATTCTGACAAAACTTTTCTGTTCAAAAAGCACAGGAACACAACTCGAAGAGACCTGCTATATATATATCACTCAGTTTGTCCTGGAAGGTAATAAAAAGATACAGATGAAAAGATTTGCATGTCAAAAATAGTTAACCCCTGCCTCAGAACTTGGGGTAAATAGCCAAAGAGTTTAAATATGTTACTGGTGGTGCGTGTGGCAACTTATAGCAGGCATTTTTCGGTAGCTGGCTATAAAGAGAGCGCTGTATCGTTAAGAAAGTATTTGACAGAGCGTGCTAAAGACTGTGTGTATTTAATGACACTCAGATTGCTGAATGACACTTCACAATTGCTGAACTTAGAAATTTGGCAACCAGATAGACAAACCCACCTATTACTTTTCTTAAAATGTCATGGACTTACTTACCTGCTGCTGCTGTGCCTAGTAAAACAAATCTCTTCTGACAAATACATAGTCTTTCTACAGAGATAATAAAGCACAAGTCTGACAAGTGGTTCAAGATTACAAAAAGAATCTCAGAAAATTAAAAGGTCTGGCTTTAACATCCATTTCTATACATACAATTCTAAAAAGATACTACAGTATGGAAAGAAAACGTGTATTGCTGGGAATAAAACAAGTCATAAGAGACCAGATTTGGATCTATATTAGTTTTAGTCCAGGAAAGATATTTACCGCTTTCATTCTTGTCAGTGCAAGAACCTTATCACTAACCTGCTCATATACTAGATTACTAAACACAGATTTCAGTGCGTAATATGTTACAACTACGAAAATTGATCCTATTTCTTTTTGTGGTAGCTAGTACAGTCTAAAAACCATCACTGAAATTATGCCAGCACTGTAATTGATGTCCTGGAAGAGAGATTGTGTAGCTAGAGTTCTTCTCTGTCCCTAAGACATGCCACAGGCTGAAAGACCATCCAAAATTTTTCTGTATAATTTAAGTCAGATGATGAAAACTGAAAATCAAAAGCAAGGGCAGATACATTTTTAATGGGTTTAAAAAAAAGGCTAAACAAAATAAAGTATTTTAAAGTGAATAATCCTAGGAAAATGCCACCATGACTTTGGCTTCACAACAAAGACTGGAGAATTCCAGTTTTAAAAGAACGTAATTGAGAAATCTGGTAGCAACTGAAAAAAGGACTATGTTTAGAGTAAAGGAGCACACATTTTTACTATAGCACTTATTACTGTAATTCCTAGAATATTTATGTGCCCACACAAAAACCTCCAAGTATATCAGTCTAAAGTTATTTTATGATTTCTAGTACATCATCATCAGTTGTGGTCTATTTGAATAACACCCATAAAAGAAAATACAGTGAAAATAATGGTTTTATACCAGTTCCTTTTCATTGAAGAGATATTGCTTTAAGATTTCGAATCTATTACACAAAATTAACTTTTTTTTTTAATTCTAAGGGATTTTAAAAACAAGTTTTCTGTAACAAAATACTCTCATAAAAAACTGTTAAAATATAGAATGACAAATAGTGAAACACATTCTTATCAATATTCATTAAGCTTAGATAACTGAAGGGTGTCCTGATATGCTGATTAGTCAGTTAAGCCTGAAAAAAGTTTCAGAGGGAAATACACAAAAGCATGATTGAGTTTAATATGCATCTACATTAGCTAAAGGGCATAATTAAAACTACATCACTCTCTTAAATCTACATAATTATGTCCCAAAGACATAAGATTTTCTCTTTAGTATCCTTAACTTTAGTGATAAACCAGTAAGGGCCTCAGGTTCAAAGGTCAGGCAACATTGTTCTAAAGTAAAATACATCCTTACAAGTAAAAGGGTAAAAAAAGTAAGGGTTTGGGTTGGTTTTATTCCTTCTAGTGCTCAGAACTCCAGATGTGGCAGGCAAAACAAAATTCTAATGCACACTGAAAGAAAACAGTACTAAGTGAAGTTGCAGATTATTCCCCTGCCAAAAGGTACGGGGAACTGATGTAGCATCTGCCGCTGGGGGGAAGATGGCTAGTTTTGGAAACGCCAATAACTCCATTAATTGATACTAAAAAGCTTCATTAATTGGGGGAGCAGGGGGAGAGTATCCCTTTACCAGTGAGTATTCTACCTGTAAACTTAAATACCACACAAGTTACCCAGTTGAATTCCCTAGCACAACATTATGCACCACTTACCATTAATTACTATTCTTACTCCAATTTTTTAAACTTCTGAATACAGTTAAATCATGTGCAGGCTATACATACCTATACAGACACTCTATATATCCATTTATTTATACATTTATATAAAGTTCTAAGTTAACACTACCTTTCCAGTGATGATTACATACATTGTATATGGGCAGAAATGGTGAAAAACTGATTACTTTCATCTTATTTTGCTGAAGTAAGTGGTAGGACATTTCTACCATGAATCACAAAGAACATCTAATCTTACATTTATATCTGATTTCTCATCATCTGACCTCCTATATGTCATTTGGAGCTATGATGTGCTTCATTGACTTGCCCAATTTGGAAAAAAAGGTAAAACGGACTATGAGAGAAAGAGCCACAGAACACACATCTATACCTACAAACTTGCACACATTTGTGCAAGTATTGTGAACAACGTAGAAGTTACTGTCAAATCCCTTTGCCACAAAGTCAGGGTTTCATATTTACAGGAAAGCAGAAATAGTATCAATTCCATTGCAAAACTCGTATTATCAGTCATGTCATGCGGTGATGTCCATAAATACAACATGGCATGTTATTTTAATGACAGCAATTCCATACTACTATTTAACCTTAAGTCCTAAAAAAAATTACCATCTGATGCCAACAACTTCAAACTATTTTGATTTGATCTCGCAATTCCTTAATTAAACAGGAAGCAAACAGCTATCTCTAGCTCTAACTAGATGACCTGATTTTCTGCAGTCTTTCCAGAATGATTGTGTCCACAACACTAAACAGAAGTAACACTGACAACGCTGATAGCGACTTCCCTTTAGCCACAGGCCAGGGTTATGTGCTTACAGGCATTGCTAATATTCTCTACATTTGATGCAGTCAGTGAAGAATCTTATCCTAGCTCCTTCCTATGACTTCGCAGAATTTAACAGGACTCTGCAAGGAGTTATTCGATCATAATTCTTGGAATACATTCAAATGCAGCCCCTGCGAGCATGCTTTTGCAGTCCTCTCACTTCCAGAATCCATTACAGATCTTTTTCCTACTGCTTTGGTCAATAGGTACACAAAACAAAATGAAGAAATTAAACCATGCAGAACAGTATGTCCATAATATGCCAACAGGACTCATCTGAGTGTTTCAAAATTCTGAAGTGAACAGAATGCTGGCAAGCATAAATGAATGCGCACAGAACATGAAGGACAAATTCCCACCTATAAAACACAGCTTCAAATAAAAATGGTAAAGGTGATACCAAGAATCTTGCAGAGACTTAACATACTTACTGTGATACACTTATTGCCAAAAATAACCCAATTTTGATGGCAAATGAAACTTATTTCCATTCAGCTGAAGAAGGACAGTGCGATTCCTTGGACTAAACTCTGTGGCCAGACAACAGAGCTTTTGCAAGAAATTCTCTCGTTTTTAGGCTTAGCTCTAACCATTCATATGGAGCAAAATGGGGAAGAATAATAGCTGCCCACAACTGAAAACCCTGAGGACTTCTGTTATTTGAGTCCAACTGCTCACTGCTTCTTATTAGCAAATTACTATAGCCAAAGGAAAGAAAACAAAACCTTTTTCCAGCTACAACCAACAAGAAAGCTGTACTAATTCAGCTTGACTCAGATGCAACAACAGCAATCCATGCAGTTATGGTTCCAAGTCATGCTTTTAATTCTCATGCCTAGTTGTATAGATTTTGGATATAAAACAAATTCACTCAAACACCTCTTCTGCATGTTGTTTATTAAAATATAAAATGAACCCCAGACTATCCTCTTCAGCCAAGATCATGACAGATAATCCAACTCAGCAGCATTCTCTCTTCGCATGAATATCACCTTCAACAACAGTTACGTCCCATTTGAACAATGCACCCGTTAACCTCCAGGCTTCAATTTATATGCAAAAAAATAAATTAAGGAAGCTATATGAAAGGAGTAGAACTCCTGATGACTGATTCACTGCCATAAAGCTGATTTCTGGAAACTAAGATGAGTATGGAGTTCAGACTATGGACATTTTTAACTTGGTGTTCAGTGTATCTCTGTGGCAAAGCCCGTTCAGCTCCTAAGAACTGGAACCGACATCTTGGTTGAGTCACTTCACAGTTTTGCACAAATACTCTGATTTCACAGACCTGGATGTTCAGAGGAATGCCACAAAGGACTATGCTAAAAAAGAAAAGAAAACAAAAAAACCCACAACACCCCAAACAAAAAAAAAACACCACAAAAACAAAAAACTGAAACCAAAACCACACAAAAGAACTCAGAAACAGTGAAATCTGAGAGTCCTTTTCTTTAGCCTTTGGGGTCAAAACTCAAAGTAAATATTAATTTTTACTTCAAGCCTACATGCCTAGGATGCACCTGATCCACATACTATCTTGAAACTCCCGTAACAATTGTGCATTGCTGATTTTTTCTTCAAATTTGCATTTAAGAAAAGGTTTAATGTAAATTCAATAGTAAGCTTGGGAATCAAAATGAGTCATGTAAATGAAAATGCATTTTCATGTTTCTTCTGACAATTAAATCATTCTTAGCCTGCTATTAAAGCAATTTCAAGAGCTAACTTGTACAATACAAAAAACATTTGGAAACATATCATAAAAGTATTTTGGCTTCCTTTATGCTTAGTTATTCTAGGTAAGCATAGCCATTCAACATATAATAATGTTATTAATAGAATGTCATTTTGCCAATACAGAATAAAAATGATTCACTGACAATCTTTAAAACTAACTTGTTCTATCTCACTACAGCTACAGCATTAAATGATAATTTCTAAACAATGAAAGAGGAATACAGATAGTAAGTGGTCCTACTAAAGCTAAATTTTACAGTCGCTGGTGGAAGGAAAGAAAATTCTATTTCATTTCATGATGTTTAACACGAAAATATAATTTAATCGAGAACTTGACTATCTAGTCCCCGATAACCAATGAAAGCAAGGACAATATGCTAAGTTATATTAATGCTTTGTCACCCTGACATACTCTTCCACTTCCACAGATTTTCAGGGGGATCAGATTTTACAGGTAATATATGCTGCACTTTTATTACATTTTTTTAAATCCTAGAAGAGAGCAAACATTTTCTTGTCTGTAGTAGCCTTTACACATCTCAGGAGAATTCAAGCCTAGCCAGCTATTTGCATTACAGTACTACTGATGTACAATTAAAAAAAGATAAGATTTTAATCTGAATAGAGGAATTTCAATTATAGTTATATCTTTTATCTCTTAGATGTCAAATATTGTGGTTTGCTGTTCAACATGTCACTCTAGGCTGCAGATTTGTAAAGTTTAAATTACTCAAGAATAAAACTAGCAAATGACATTCAATGACAGAATTATACTTAAAAATGTGACAGAATAAAGATCCTTTTCTCATTTATGAATCAAAATTTGTTCCCAAAATAGTAGGCACCATTACCCAATATAAAGGGGGCAAGTAAAAAAAGAATCTAGCTGCAAATCAACCCCTAAATCTCAAACAAATGAGAAAGTAAAATACGAAAACCAAAAGTAACCAACTGACTGATAAAGAAAATATTCCTGGGGATTTAATGAGGTGGAAGCTGTTCTAAAGAACCACCGCATCATCCATGCATTACAAATTGCACTGAGGATAGTTGTGTGTGCTTAAAAGCACTGCCCTGCAGATTATCAAGTGCCCATTTCTATTTTCATTTAAATACATGGGGGGTGGGCAGAGTTAATAATACAGCTATACAGACCTACAAAGCATTCTAGCACAAGCACTTCTAATTTACATCTATAGGTTATATTTTTTTATTCCTTATGATCTTGTCTCCCTCTAGCGGCTGGCCCTCACAAAAATGTACTTCTAACTGTATTCAGACCTGTATGCAGAATCAGGGGATAATTCAGGTTGGAAAGGACCTCAGGAGGTCTCTAGTCCAAGCTCCCCCTCATGAGTTTCTGGTTGGCCCCAGCAGAAGAAACACATTCACCACCAGCTGTTTGCAATCAAGGTCAAGCCTCACTCCTGAATCCAGATGCAAGGACCTCCTAAGATCATCTGGAAAAAAATGGAAGAGCCAGGAAAATCAAATCACTGGAACTATCTCATTGGGATGTATCTTCATCCCAAAGTTTCATCACCTCTTAACAGAGTAGATGTATTCCTCTGCACACTGATGCAGTATATGCCTGGCAAGTTGTCTGTCCTCAGTGTCATACATCATCATCATGTGTGGAAGAAACATTTAGAATATATTAATAATCAACTGAAGCTTAAAAACTTTATTGTGAAAGGTTTGCTTCTTTACCAATCACAGACTGAGAAAAGTTAAGTGTCAGTAAACTTTCCTCTTCCTTCTTCCAGGAAAATGTCTCATGAGGACCTTCACTAGCAGGATTCATACCTCAGACAGGAACCTCTGAGAAGGAGAAAACAACCTGCTCATTGCTACTTGTGAACAACTGCTACAGAAACAACAAGCCATATGAAACTGCTGTAAGATGATCTGGAAAATTAAGTCAGGGAGAATAAGAGGCTTCACTAGCCTGAATGCCACCAACATGCCCCAGGAAAGAGTCCTAAAACACAGGGGCTAAAGAGACATGTCTCAGTAAGAAGTCACAAGGACAAGAAAACTGATCTGTCATCAGGATAATTTCATAAATATAGGAAAACTTACATTTTGGAGATTTATTTAAAAACCAAACAAACTCTTGCACAATTGTCAGATGCATTTCAGTAGCATATGCAACAATAGTAAAAATCAGTGCAATATCAAGAGAATTACTGTTCAACACAGAAGTGCACAACTAGCAACTGTCTCTTCTGTAAAAAAAGGGTAAATAATCAGAGTACTAGAAGACAGCATGTCATACCACTGTGCACCAAATGCTGCTAAGAAAAGGAATCTCTACCGTAAATATGTATGTAGCGAAGGAAAGCAGAAAGTGATGGCTTGCCTTAAAGTCATCCATCTGCATCAAAACCTTGATTCCAAGCTATTAGCTAAAGTAGTAAGCAAATAATGCCTTAAAGAAATTGATCCAGCTTTCCTTTGTTCTAAACACTGCATCATCTTTCAAGTCTCTGATTTCACATTCACAGACTAATCATACAAATAGATCTGAAAACAATTAACAACCAAGTAACGATCACTGCTATAAGATGATTTTATTTTCAACTACCAGAGCATTTTTACAACTCTACTGTATTTATTTAATTCATCATGGTTTACCTTATTACTTTCTTGTTTCAAGTATTTTAAAAGCATACCAGAGTTACGCCCCTCTTTTCTGGGGCAAGGGGGATTTTTAAGCCACAGGACCAGATGTGAAAGAAACTATGGGGATTAATATCTGTTTAGAGTAAGATCACATTTTACAGAAAACCCAAAGCAGCCTTAAAATAACACTGAGGTTATAAAGCCAACTGCCATAACCATTCACTCAGAAATAACACATCTATCACCATTTGATAGTTGATCCAGTCATCTGAACAACAGTAATTTACCATTTAGGCACTCTTAGCCTAGCAATTTGCAGAGTAATTTAATTACAGTACCTAAAGAAAAAAAAAAAAAGAAAAATGTACTTTACAGATTCCTCTCTAAAGGTAAAATATTGTTTCTTAAACTTTTCTACAGTGTTTTTATCAATGAGCCTTGGAGTATGTCCACATCAGTGATTCAGAGTACAGGAGTTCTTTTTGGTGCAAATTTTCCTTGTGCCTATGCTTAGCTTGGTGGTAGGCACTCGACTGTGTAATTGATGTGTTTGTTCAAGATATCTTCCTTCCTGCTGAAGATTGAAGCTCTGTGCCAAGAATTCTTAGGATTGAGAACTAGCATAAATGTTGCAGCCATTAAAGACAAATGTGAACATAATTTTGAAACCATAACCATTTACAGCAAATTGAACACTCCCTCTTTGCAATACACCAATCAGTAATGAATAATTAACGTTACTCTTTAGCAAGTATCATGCATGTATCTTCACGATGCTCCGGTAAGACAAAACAGTATAATTATCTCCACTCTACAGGAAAGGAACAATGGCATAAGTGTCAGAAAATAAAAATGTCAAAAGAAGAAAGTACCAATAAGAATCGTATTAATCTTCATTTTTTTTCAGAACATTAAACATTATAGGACACTTTACTGTGAAAAAACACAGGCTACTGACTTTAGCTACAGGTGTGAAAAATCAGCTTTTTTTTAATCCCAGTCTGAAGTTGGTTATTTAGAACTTGAAAAGAAGAATGAAAATTACATGGAAATAGCAGCCTGCTTGTGAAAAATGTGGTTAACTATAACGCCTTGCTTCATTCACAATATGCTTTCTAACTTTCGAAGCTAAACACAGGATCATAAAACTTCATTTATTTCTAGGGCTTATCAAGAGAGATGCTATAGTAGAAAGTCACAACCCTGTGATTTAAAACAGAATCCAAGGTGCATACACCTAGGGTCAAAGCACAAGTAGGTGGAATCAGACCTGTCCGCACAATATTTTTTAAAAATAGAAATAATAAATATATATATTTACATTATTATTGTTTCTGATTGCTTGTTTTTATTCTTTCAATTTCCTTTAAGCACAGGAAATTGCAACTGAAAAGTCTGTATTTTCCTGAATTCAGTTAGTAATTAATTGGCATTCAACTGCAAAATTTAAGTTATTACCTCTCTTCAAATGCTTTCTTGAAACCTTTGTAAGAGAATGCATTTTGGATTTCTTTTTTAACAAAAAACATATCTCCTCTTAAATCATATCCCATTTAAGGAACTAGATTTACAGAAGTTTAGGTACTCATTCAAATCATACCTTCAAATCCCTTTCCCCTTCCCAAAAAACCTGCAGACCAGTTGATCTATGTTCTGGGACTTGAAAGAGACATACATACCATAGTTCGTTGTAGCCAGCATTACTTTTTGCCCCATATCTTGTATAAATAGCCATGTCCCAGAGAACCCAAACTAATGAAGATTGTCTAGCAAACACTCCAAAATACTTCATAGTACTCAGGAAAGCTGAGATCTCACAGTATTAAATGCAAAGTATCACAGTGCAAACAAAACTGATATCACATCTGAAACATCTGCTCTAACCCATACTGCAGGACGGGCAGAGATGGATAAGTAAGGAATCCTGCTTGATTCTACCTAAGCTGTTCAAGACAAGGAGCAGGTCACAGACCTCCAAAAATCAGCATATATTTTTCATGCTCTCAAAAAGACAGCACATGTTATGTTACACTTTCCTCACAATACTCTCAAAAACATTAGCGAGGATTAGACCAATGACTAATATGTCAATAATAATGCCCATTGTACTGAAGAGCATTTTCTCACCATTTCCTTGAACATATTCTGTCTTCTTTCACTTCTAGTTTCTTCTTCTATTCTTAGACTGTAAATTTGCTAAGGCAAGCTCACCTCACACACAGCTGTCCAATTTTTTTTTTTTAAATTAACCAACAAAAAAGGCTAAGCTTGCCTTTCAGATAGTACTGTTTGTGGTCACTTACCTGTTTGGTGAATTAGTTCAGTTCAGTCACATAGTACCTATATTTAATAAAGGACATTGTTTTCCTAGTGATTTAGTGGTGAAGTAAGATTTTTCTAGTCCTCACCTATAAAAAGCCTCTTTGTGGCTTGCCTTTTTTCCGCATGCTTCAGGCAAATGACCAAAAAAATGAGTAAAATCATAAGGAAAGAGAGGAAAAATAACCCCACCTTTAAAAGACATTACTGTGCCTTTTGCTCAATAATCTACTTTAACAAGCATATAGTCAGTATGTATCACAATGTATATATTAACTATCTCACATTCACATATTTAGATATTTTTCATTTGTTGAATTACCTTGTCTGCATCCACTTTTCCTCTGATAAATTCTTTCTTCCAAAATTCCAATGCCTGTTCCAGAGTCAAGCCAATGCCTTTTAAGAACAGTCCATATTGCATACGGCCTCCGTGACGGAGATGATGGTTATCACGAAGGGCTTTGTGCAACTGGCGCATGCAAAGAGGGAATGATCTCACAGAAAGCTGTCGAGAGAAAAATTTGTGTTTAAGACATACTGTTCATTCAATTTGTAGGATATATGCTTATTGTGATTATTAATTAGCTCCAGCTGAAAATGCCAATGGCTGGAAGAAAAGATATGCATATGCAGAGTGCCTTGGGACTGATGATAAAACAAATGTGTCCATAAACCATCAAATCCAATAATCTTGAGATGCAAGAACAAAATCCAAAGGATGGGGTAGTACAGGTGGGTAGTATCAGACTGTCTTCAGCTACAAAGTAACACAGGTTTAATTGCTGTCAGGAAAAATATATCCACAGTTCCATTACAACATTTCTTGCTTCATCCTTATTTTAGCTTCTGGAATGGCAAAGGTGACCTTTGTTAGAGTTTTTGAGGGTTGGGGGAGGGAATGGGTTGTTGTCAAATAACTTTGAAAAACTACAAGCAGGACTAAAATCCATTGCAACTGACCTCCAGTTTTTTTTCCCTAAAGAATACTATTTCTTATAAGGCAAGATCTCAGAGATAAAAAAAATGTAATACTCAAGTTTACTTGGGCTTTGCATTTTTATTTTTAACATTTGAATCATGCCATGGAATTTACTACCAAAGGAGCACTGTCATGGTTAAGATGGACACTGAAAACACAAACGATTTCTAAAGTTCAGATAGAGTTGTAATGTGGTTTTAATTGTCTCTGCACCATCAATGTGGTTTTACAATTAATTTTATTTACTTCCTTGTTTTGAAAAACCCTTCCGTACATCAAAAATCCAAGAAAGAGCATCGAGACAAGACTAAATCTGCAATGCAATAATCATAAACTAAACATAATGGGTTGCAAAATTATGAAGAAAATTTTGTGAAACTCTATTAATTATGTTAGGTATTTGTGAAAGTACACAAAATTAAGCCGCAAATTAAGCAATTCATTATAGCTCCAGTCTAAATCCTGATTAGATGCATTTTCAGTTAACTCTGTTCCATTTTAACCTTTATCACAATTCCATTCAAGTAGTGGAGTGACAAAGAAATACGAATCAAAAAAGATAAAGGCTTTGTACACAGAGTACTTGAATTTTAAAAGTTACACATCAACGTACAATATAACTCAGTAAACACAGAGGACTTACAGTATCAATCTGTTCTAGAGAAATTTTTCCAGTGTTCTTTTGCACGCTGTAATCTGGGCCAACGTAAGAATGGCTGAAAAACAAAGCAAACAGCATCGTTTAAAACTGTTAAAATCTTTTTTTTAAGTTTACAAAATTTAGAAAGAAATTCTTTTACCAATTAAGGGCTGCAAATATTTTATATCAGGCAAAACCACAAAACCAGTATTTGACAGTTAAGTAAGTAATTAAGATTTATAAAACCAACATTTGAATCAATGTGGTAAAGAAACCCTCCCTCTCCCTTTATCTAAAAGAAGTGGTGAGAGGTCACTCAGAATCGAGGTCACAGGATCACACTGCTGTTGAAGTTGAGAGAGACCTCTGAAGACCATCTAGCCCAATCCCCTGCTCAAAACAGAGTTAACTACAGCACATTGCTTAGTATCTGATCAAGCTGGGTTTTGACCATCTCCAATGACAGAGACTCCATAATCTTCGGAGCAACCTGTTCCAGTATTTGACCACCCTGGCAGTAAAATATGCTTTCATATGTGGAACTTCCTGTATATCAGTTTGTGCCCATTGCCTCCTGGCCTATCACTGGATACCACTGAGAAGAGTCCCCTCTGTCTTCTTTACTCCCTCTTTATCAGCCACCTATTTATTATATGTGTTGACAAGATTCACACATACACGCTCCTGAAATTTATCTCCTTCAGGCTGAACAATCTCAGCACTTTCAGCTTCCCCTCATACGTATCGGGTAGCCCAGGGTTAGACGCAGCCCTCCAGATGCAGCCTCGCCAGTGCTGAGTAGAGGGGAAGGATCACCTCCCTTGACCTGCTTGGGAGCATTCTTCCCAATGCCACCCAAGGGTACACTGCTTCAAGGGTACACTGGTGGCTCATAGTCAGCTCATTGTCCACCAGGACCCCCAAGGTCCTCTTCTGCAATCCTGTTCCACAGCAATTCTGCCCTCAGACTATACTAGTACACAGGGTTATACCTCCCCAGATATAGAGCTGGTATTTCTCTTTGTTGAACATCATTGGGTTCCTGTCAGCCAGTTTTTACAGCCTGTCCAAATCCATCTGAAAGGCAGCACACCCGTCTGGTGTGAACCATTCCTCCCTGTTTTGTATCATCATATAGTAACCAGTATCGATACCAGAGGTACTCCACTAGTGACTGACCTCCAGCTGGTCTTAATGCCTCTGATCACAAAAGTCTGAGCACAGCACTTCAGTCAGTTTTCAGTCCACCTCACCGTCCATTTACCTAGCCCATACTTCATCATTTGTCGATGAGGATGTTAGAAGAGATAGTGTCAAAAACCTTGCTAAAGCCAAGATAAACAACATCCACTGCTTTCTCCCCAGCTGTTGAGCCTTCTATGATAAAATGACCAGCTACGAGGTTAGACAAGCATAATTTCCCACTCACAAATCCATGCTGACCACTCCTGATCACCTTCCTTATTCTTCATATGTCTGGAACTGAGGTGAGGCTGACCAGCTTATAGTTCCATGGATCCTTCTCCTTACTCTTTGTGAAGGCATGGTTCACTTTTGCTTTCTTCCAGTAATCAAGAACTTCTTCTACTTTGTTACTTGTGTAGCATTTTAAAAACACAAAGAAGCAAACAAAATAACTGATGTATCACTATGAACATCGGCTGTGGGGGAAAAGTAAAAACTCAAAAACTTGAGTGTGTCAATAAAAAGCTAGGAAGGCTTTTACTGAAGTACTGACATACAAACACACGTTAACTCCTGACAGGAGCTGTCTAGCTGAAATAGCACAGGACTTTGCATGTACTGCCTCATCTTTCATTCATGCTGCAACAAAACTGTTTCTGATACCTGAGCTAAGTTCAGGTAACCCTACGCTACAGGAGAAACAGTCATGTAGACATTGTCATCAAAGTAATTTCAAATCAGATATGATATCCAGCTTTTAAATATGTAGACTTCTTGAACGGCGATGTGTGCAGGGCTGCAGAATACGCCAAGAGAAATGCTTACCACAGAACCCAACCAAACGCAAGAGTTGACAGTACAACAGGCAGTACAGCAAACAGGGGCTTTGGATACAGCATATTGGTCTAAAAATCAGGTTGCAAAGTCTGGGTAAGAATTAATTTCTTCGTGCAAGAGAAGAACTTACAAAGATAATTTCTTAAATTTTTGGAGGCATATAGAGGTTAACTTCGGAAGAAAGGAATTTAGATAAAATGATACTAGGTGCTATAGATTATTTTCTTACATTTCAATACTGTAAAGTGTGAAAAGTATATAGCTAAGAGTTGATTTTACTACAGTACAAATAGTTTGTTTAATTATACATGCATTCATTTGTTCTTTAGTCTTATTTCTGGCAAACACTGGAGCACTAGTCAAGCTTACTGTACTTAATAGATTTTTTTCATTACACAACTAGGGATAAATAATTAAAAGTATTTGAGCTTTGTATGTCTATTACTACTGATTCTACTAAAGAAGTATCTAGATTTCCTTGTAGAACCAGATCTGCATCACTTTACTTAGGCAAGTACAAACAAAAATCACAACCACAATCCAACCATAGAACAACAGAAAACAGCTGTTGCTTTGGCAACTTTTTTTTTTTTTTTTGAAACAACCAATTAGGAAAATGACCATTCAGTCAGTTATCACATCCCAGGATGAGTGCTGGTAACTTCTTAAGCTGCTCTACCATAATCACTTTAGATCATTTGCTTGTATCCCATAGTATTTATTTGAATCATACCAACACTAAAAAAAATAAAATGCTAAGCTAAAGAAAACCACTTCTTCCTAGCATCCATAAAAAGGAATGGTGTGGGAAGAGGAGTCCAAAGAGAAGACACAAGAGTTTTCCTATACAGTAAGTGAACAAAATAAGAGTTCAGAAATTACTGCTAAAAAGAGGGCATACTTTCTGAATCTTGCTTACCATCACGTCTGGACTTGGTAGAAAACCTAAATGATTCTATGATTCTACTGCAAGTACAGTGTCACGATCCACTATTGGGTTGAACAATTTGGCAGAGGTTAAACCCCCTTGCTTTCCAACCGACCTCAGATAATTCTGGGAGGTTGGGGGCGGCTGGGCTTAACTTCTGATTAACTCCAATGTTTTATCGTGACTAGGTTCCTTTTACATTCTCAGGAACAGAATTAAGACTCAAAACGGAGTCAAGTGCCAAGTC
>BOSO01015169.1:1592-38960 GCA_018403395.1 Gorsachius goisagi | reverse complement strand
TCTTCTGACACCGAACCCATGCCCACGCAAACGTTCCCACCCCCAGAGGACGTTAACCCGCCCTGCCTCTGAACATAGGTGTGATTTTCTGTCCTCAAAGGCAAGCCTGTTATTATTTTAGTAATTTAGCTGTGGACTTTAAACTCCCAACCTGTCTTTGACACTCGTTTCTGCTCCCAGCACAGTCACCGCCGCATACAGTTCACGTTATCTACATTACAGCTTCCCACACCACGCTCGTACGGCGCTGCTCTCCGTTCCTTCCGCACGCTAAGCAATTTATGCTTAAATCCTCATCATCTATGCAGAAAATGCAGGGAACAAAGTCAAGTATGACTTGAACTCCCGCGATCCCGCTGCAAAGAGGCTTGCCTTCCCCTGCCGTTACAGACGAGGGATTTCTTCCCCACCCTTTCAGCTGCCACACGCAGCCTGCTGTTGGCATTTACCCACGCAAACACAGAGCTCACGCGAGCGCGCCGCGCGGCGCCTAACTAAAAACCGCACAGAAGGCATCGGGCCCCGTCACAACAGGAACGGTGCTCTGCGCTAAACTCCTGTTCGGGGCAAAGAGAGGTGCGTACCCTGCTCTGGCACAGCTGGGAGCACAGTGCCCGTGCACACCAGGGAAGCCTCGCAATACCTGCAAGTATCCAGGCGCCTGTACAGATGTTGCGCGCCAGGCGCCAGCTTCGCAGCCTGCTGAAAAGCAAACATCGTGCAGATCAATTGCCCCAAATCCAGGAAGCCAAAAATTGCTCAAGACCGCATCGCTATGCCTCCCTGCACAGCAACACCACGGTCGCATCCTCTCCCATTCAAAAACAGACTCAGGAATCAGTTGGACACGCCAAAATGAGTCACCCCGGTGCTCTGGTCCCTTAACCCAGCGCTCCCGCTGTCCCCGCGCCGAGGGGACCGAAATGCCCCAAGCCCACCGACAGTTGTGGGAACAGCAAATGCAAATCGTACCACACCGCAGAACGTCACCACAGCCTCCTCCAGCGCATGTGAGCTACGTGCGAGCAAAACCACCTCCCCCCCCCCCCAAGAATAAAATGGGTTTCTGAAAGCCCTTCCCTCCCCTACAGCGAAAATCAAACGAGCAGGGCAAAGCTCAGCCAGACTTACGTTGCTCCAGCAGGATCTGCAGCAGCTGTGCTGGAAGGCGCTCAGGAAAAGGGCCCAGGAGAGTTTGGAAGGGGCGTGCAAGAAGCTCCAGGTCTCCCGCGTATGTACTATAGCCGCCGTTAGTGAGGGGAGGAGCCCCTGTATTTGTAACCTTGAGCCTCAGGCTGCCCCACTCACCCCACTGCTGCTTTAATACTACAAAGTTAGCAGTGGACATTTAGGCATAGAAGAGAAAATGGGTTTAAGTGACACATTTTTTTAAAAAAATAATTAGATTTCTAAAGAACACCAGCATATTCTGAATGCAAAGATATGCTCTCCCAAGAGCTCTGCTCGGGAGGTATGTCCAGTATTTCTAATTCAGATGCAGCTAGTGACTGCATGCAACAATTAAGGGTTAAAAAACAACTGAGAAAAAAAAAAAAAAGGAAGGAGAAAAAAAAAAAAGCAAGCATCACCCAGCAAGTTTCCAACAGCAAAGCCCGTGTGAACTGTGTGACCTGAATCGCAAGTTTAGCTCTGGTGAGAAAAGAAAGCGTAAAGGCCCCAACGGATGCTTCCTGCGTTGCGAAGGCAGGGTGGGGAGCTGCTCGTCTGCCGGGCTTGCCGGGGCTGCGGGCTTGGGTTTGCAGCGGGGTTGGTGCTGCGCTGTTGGTTGCCTTGGTTTTTGTTTGTTTTTAAAGGACAGTCCGGGTCGCCACCTGCAAATAGTTTGAGAGCATGAAAACACCACATCCCAACGCTCACCTACTGGTGAGCAAAGCAAATCCCACCGCAGCCAGGTTGTTCTAGCTGGTAGCACAGCAAAGGAGCTAAAAAACGAGAGGAAGGGAGAGTTACCATGGGATACCAAGATGCGTCACTTCTCTTGGCTCTCTTGGCGCCACGTGACACCTCAGCCGTGAGGGAAGAGCTCAGCAGATGGGACAGAAAAAAAAAATAATGTAAAAAGGTCTCTAGATTACAGCAAAGTTTAGGCTTTTAAATCCAATTTGCTAACTGCTTATGGCTACAGACATACAGACAAACAATATTTATCTATAAACCAAGCTATCTACTTATAAATCTATGGCCACTGTGCAATAAATAGACGTTCTCCCTTCCAACAGCCATCGTCTACACTTTCTCAGTTCCTCACAGTAAATTTAGTCCAAGCACGTTCAGAAATACTGCCCTCGCTACCCTCAGGAAGAACCACCGCTGCCTTTGCGAGGCAGCAAAGCCGGTCAGTGGTTCCCACCTTGCTCGGAAATACAGAAGCGGCCACTTCACAGCAGTGGCCAGAAGCAGTCAGGGTTCAAGAGAGATCAGACGAGGGATAAATCGCTTGGAATTCACTCTCAAAGTCATCACGCAGGTCACCAAATCCACGCCTTGGGATGGAGCCCAGGGAGCCAAGGCTCTCTTATTTTTCCAGGTATCGCTGTTTAGCAGCGCGCCGCCGCACGAGCTGACCCCCCCACATGCTTGCCTATACTTTGATTTTCACCCCACTCCGCTCAGCCCAGCATAAATTCTTTAATCATCTCCTGCTCCGAGTCTTTCTTCTCCACACAAAATCAGAGTGGTTCACTGTTTGATTCCCCCCCCCCCCCTTTTACAGCTGGCGATTCCTTTCTAGCACGTCAGAACAGCTCTGATTCAAGGGACATTATTCCACCTCCATCCTCCTCCACCTCCCAAAGCCTCCTAACACCCACACGCTGCCGAACGCCAAAGTCCCCAGGGAAACGCGGTCCTTCCGCACGCCAGCCAAGCAAACCACCTCTCTGTAGTAGGAAGCGCTGCACAGCCTGGCAAACCCTCACCCTCCAAGCCACCCTGGTGCCCCCCCAGAGCTCCAGCTCTACCCAAACATTACCTTATGCTGAAACCGAGCTCGCGGGGAAATACTGAAGCCCGTCTGCCTCCAGCACATCCCAGCAACCTGACCATCAGCCCGGGCAGCGGCTGGCACGCTGCCACCCCAGCCACCCCGCCACCGGCACCCCCAGGCTGCAGGACTTTGGTAAAGTAGCACAGCAAATTAATTATCCAAGACAACTGCTGCTATAATCTGCTCTCTCGAACACCAACTTTTTATCACCTGAATCATTCGCTACTACGTGCCTGTTTCCCATTAGCTACCAAAAATATGAATAATACAGAAGCCAAGAAATCCCACATTTAATCTGCTACTCCAACTTGTAGCCCCTGTGTTAGCACACATCCGTGCCACACGGCATTTGCAGACAGCTACGCGCTATTTATTACCTACTGAGAAAGTGAAGTTTCACATTTCTGCAACAAGTTTGACACAGATGGCGTTACCTTCTTCCAAACGCTGCTTTAATAACCAGCCCCTCAGCCAGGAGATGCTGCCTTTCGTAGCCATGGCTAGCTTTTACCCAGCCCTCCTTTGAACCTCCAACCTTTCCGCAGCACCCTGCGGCAGGGAATACTGCGGCACAACTCTGCGCCGCCGAAAGAAAAGCTTTCCCTGTTTAAAGCTTGCTGCTTCCTTGTTTTCTCTGACACCCTTGGTTTGAATGGGGAGGGCCTGGGCACAGTCATCCTCTGCTCACGCTTTTCGTAACATTCCTCTTCCCGCTTCCTCCGCTCACAATCAGTTCTTCTCCACGCTGAAGAGCCAAAGTTTATTTATTTACCTCCTTCCACACCACAGCCGCCCTGCACCCTTGATTACCTTCAGCATCCTTTGCTGAACCACCTTCTTTTTGGAGATGGAGGACCAGCTGGCATTCAAGACACAGGGAATCGGGGAGAAAGTCGTTTGGTTTTCCTCTTCTTCTGGTTGTTGGCTTGTTTTTTGTTTGTAGTTTTTTGGTTGGTTGGTTTTGTGTTTTTTGTTTGTTTTTTTTTTTTTTTACAGTAGCTTGTTGTTTCTCCACCCCCTTCACTAATAACATTCATTCATTTACTACTTTGACTTTACAACTATTTTCAGTGTATGGATCTCCAAATTAAAAAAAAAAAAAAGCCCCCCCAAGAGCAGAACAAACCCCAAACTAATAATGGTTTTGCATCACGCCAGGGTTGCACAAACAATCTTTAAGCTTCAGAGACAGGAAAGGGCCTGGAAAGCGCAGTCATCTCCTCATCTCCCACAGCGGCTGTTCCCCAAACTCCATCTCGAGCAGAGCAGCAGAGCAAGGCATCAATGGCATCCCTGGGGGTGCACGAGGAAGCCTTCCTCCATCCCCTCGCTTCCCCCTGCCGCTCAGGCGCAGCTCAGGAGCCCCCCGCTCCTTTTGCACGTCCCAGCCCAGGGCCCTCCACGCTTCTGCAGAGCACCCCGACCACGCTGACCACCCCGACCCCGCTGTTCTGCTCCGAGGCAGGGCAGCATCCCCCCCCCCGGCACCCATCGCTGACCACCCCGACCCCGCCGTTCTGCTCCGAGGCAGGGCAGCATCCCCCCCCGGCACCCATCGCTGACCCCGACTCGGCACCGCCGGGGGGGTTCGCTGCAAGAGCCGCTCAGCGGGCAGCACGTCGGCCTCACGGCGAGTCCCGGGGGGGAAGGAGCAAAAGCACCAGCACCCCAAAGCCAAAAGAGCGGGGGGGGTGGGAAGGGAGCGTGGATCTCGCGTTCAGAGCTGGCAAGCCTGAGTTCAGAGCCCACAGGCTCCGTATCGAACAAGTAGAACTTGCACCTCGAGGTGCTAGCGCTTTGAAAAAAAGAAATAGATACACACTTTGGTCACCTGTATTTATTATTTCCTGATGCAGTACCAGCAAAATGACCTCTACCGAGGCACACGAAACCCTGCTTTTTTATTAGTAACCAATTGCTGGTTTACAGCTTCACTGACCTCGTACCACATACCAGACTCCTTACCTCACCCATGCTCAAGATACACTCATTTCCCCTTCTCATGTGGAAACAGAGCACCCAACCCTGTCTGGTCATTAATAGCCACAGAACACCGAGGGGCAGAGCTGTATCCCGAACCCCCTCCCCAGTATGCAGATTCTTCTTGCTGGTTTTCAGCACCTTGAACTCCTCCCGACACAGGATGACAACGCAGATTTGCTTTAAAGTATACATTTTCACTCCACCCCAAATTACCATAGAGAAGCAGACACTGGCTGAACAGAAGAATTTTCCGGCTAAAACTAAAGAATCTGTGCAGAAACATTAAAAAAAAAAAAAATCATCCTTACTCAGGCATTTTTCCGGTACCTTGCACCGTGCTCAGAGGGAGGCTCTGCTCATGGAACACCGTTTTTCGGACAACCCTACACCACGCCGAACCGCACAGGACCCAAACGACGCCGATTTAAGAGTACTCAATTCACAGCGCTGCAGGCATCGCATCATCGTGGGACGACCAACATCAGAGCTCCTGAATTAACAACTTGCAACAGCACCCCAGATGACCTGCGTTTGGTTTCCCTGGAAGTTTAAGATGGCAACCCTAGAAATCATTACTTTAAGGGCTGAAGTTTTGATTTGGGTCTGGACTAGCAGTTAGCAATACTCGTTGCGCAGGGGAAAGGCTCAGAATAACGTTCCCTAATTAAGGCACTGCTTTGCGGTGGAGAAATACAAATAATGACGATCTGCTGTTGCCCCCTTGACTTTGGCGAGGCAACTTGTGTGCAGGCAGTGGTGCGCCCGAGTTGTGAGGCTGAGTGCACAACGCCTCTCCCCCCACCCGCGGGACCCAGCTCGCTTCCATCCTGGCTGCTGCAGCTGTGTGTGTGTGAGCTGCAATGCTGCCTGGTACACGTTCTGCTAAATCCTACCGAACGGCGCCACGGGAAAGTCACGGCAATTTCAAGCTCTTTATCCTTGTGGTACACTCCTTTATTTCGTAACTTTAACATAGCATTCACCGTAGGTAACGTTATTAGAATTTGACGAGGGAGCCATCCATTCGTTATAAAAACTTTCTCGACAGAATGCTTTGGGAAAATCTGGAGTGGGGCAGGCATGAAACCAGTGTATTTTCACGCACCACTTTGCAATTTTGTGATTATAATACTCGTGATTAAGTGTCTTAGGATACCGCGTGCAATTTACCTGTGCAAACCAGAGCAAGTCAATGCACTTGAAGAACCCAGCCTCGGCTCGATGATGTTACCACCTTGCTACCCAGCCTGACAGCTACCCGGTAGGTGATGCTTCAGAGCCGCGCGGTGATTTAATGACAGAGCTGTCCTCCTGCTTCGATAGACCTGCCCATAGCATTGGTCCTTAGGGGTTACGAACAGAGTGCTCACATGCTGGCTTGGAGCAAGCTGACATCCTCACAAAGCACAAGCACAACCTCGTGCTGAGTATTATTGAAGTATGAGAAAAATCATTTCGAGAAATAGCAGCTACAACACAGCTACTTGCCTCACCTCCTTTGTAAACAGCTTTTAAACTGCCAGGTAGGGCTGTGATTAAGGAGCAGCCGGAGATGAGAAGAGAGCCCCTCGTAACTGCTGACAGGTAGGTTTATTTGAGCTTCAGCACTGGCATTTAAAGATGAAAGAGCACGACGAGGATGGTGAAAGACAACTGACAGCTTGAGGAATACACACCAGTTTTCAAATAATTTCTGTGATGTAGGGTAATGTTTATGATCACAGCATTCACTGGGAATTAGATCATCCATTTAGCAGCAAGTCTGCCAGATCAACTGTCTGGGGACTTTAAACAGGATCAGCAAAAACTGTAGAGCATCACAAAACTGGAATCAGTGCCTTTGCATTCTTGGTATTCGGCTGCCTTCCCAGAGAAACTTCACAAAGACTAAAACATGGGGGGGGGGGGGGGGGGGCGGACCTGCCCCCCCCCCCCCCCCCCCCCCCACACACACGACACGGGACCAAAACAAAACATCAAGAGGAAAAGCGAGTCCAGTGCTACAATTGATTTCAGGAGACACGCACGCTGCCCGTGTTGCCTGCTATGCCCAGACCTGTTCCTCTGCCTCTGCCCTGCCTACAGTGCTCGATTTCGCATCTGCTGCTGGCTTCATTTAAATGCTTTTCATGCAAGATTATTGGTTTTGGGGCAGAGCGAGTTTGATGAACCGGTACTGTGGCAGGGCGGTTACGTGTCGGATGCAGACCATCCAAACCTTTGGCAGGGGGCAGACACAAGGCGCTGCACCGGGCT
Source organism: Gorsachius goisagi (assembly GCA_018403395.1). NCBI lineage: Eukaryota > Metazoa > Chordata > Aves > Pelecaniformes > Ardeidae > Gorsachius > Gorsachius goisagi. The sequence continues at coordinate 31,714 of BOSO01015169.1, read as the reverse complement.
GGGGAGGGCTGTAGCCTAATTTGGAGCAGCGACAACATTCATGAAACAGCTGAAGCGGACTTGTAAGCACAGTTACCATATCCTAATAATAAAACCAGCAATTGGGCAAAGCACCTTCCTTACCTTTTCTGCCACTTGCCTTTCAAGATGTGCTGCATAGAGCTCAGGGAGCTCCCAAGGCTACCCCTGCACGAGCTTTCCAAGAAACTATTCACTCTCAGCAAAGCTTGGGGAACTTAGCAATGCACCAGTGTCTGGAGATGGCTGCAGTGAAGCTCCACAATGCAGAAAAGGACAGGGAGGAACCTGAAGGTAGGAGCGTGCTCCAGACAAGATGGTATTTAAGTCTGCCTCGATGTCTCTTGGACGCACGCAGGATTGGAGCAGTTGGGACAGCCACCGAGGACTCTGGTGACAAAGCAGACATCCTCTGTTGGGACCATAAAATCCCTCAGCATTTTAATACCAAACATTCTACCCATTCTTTGCTACGTATTTATCACCACGGAGCAAGATATATTAGATACAACACTTTGTCTTCCTAAGTAGTACATGGAGATCTGTCAAAGCAGTTGCTGACGGCCTTTCAACTGCTCACTGGAAACGGGGACAGCAGAGGAAGGGGGAACACAGGCCAGGAAAAAAAAAAAAAAAAAAACAGCCTTTTTGGTTTAATGCACCTTGAAAACAAATCTATAGAGAACAGAGAAAAACATTTAACAAATGAACTGAAACAAAGCATCTTGTGCAAGAATCCCAATAACCCTATCATCTGTGGAATGATAAAACTGCAAAATCATGGAGTCATTTTAAACAACTGCATCTGTCATTAAAATAATGAACGAACTAGTCAATACTTATCCAGTAAGAGAGGTATTCAATAGGGTCTAATTCAACATGGGAACACAGCCTGTTGCATCCATCCAGTGAGTTGGGGGAAAACCACCGATCGTAATGCAGCTTCCCAAAAGGCAGAGAGAGCAGCGCTCTCGCCCCAGAGCCTGCGCCTCCTGGGCTGCAGCTGCGAGGATGCCCAGATCCCCTCGGGGCTTCGGCGCTGGTTGAACGCAGCTTTGCTGAATGCAAAGAACCCAGACATAAACCAGGGAGCAGATCAAGATTAGAGATCAGCAAGATGGCGTTCCCCTCGCGAATCCAAACAAACAAGACAGTTTGAACTATTTCCAGCGTGACTTCAGCACGAAACAACATTTGCGCTTCGGCGTGGTAACAGTCGGTGTTTTAGAGCACGCCGAGAGCTACGGGAGCAGCCGGGCGCAGCCGCCGAGCCCAGCGTCGGCTGCCAGCCTTCAAAGCAAGCGAAGGGAGCTGCAGAAGAGCCGTGCTGTACCTCAAAGCAGGAACTGCCTTCCAGATAAAGGCTAAGAGTATTTACGTCCGCTCTCCAAGCACTTGAGCCCAAGTAGAGCGCGCCCATTGCTATCAAAAGTTTTGGTGTTTGCTGGTGCCCTGTCCCATCCCCAGCCGTCCCAGATGTGACACTCGAAAGGAGCTGGGATGGCCTTAGCCATCAAACTCCGACTGAGACCTGGTGTACACAAGAGCCAAGTCGTAAAAATCAAGCCAGAGCAAAAAAGGAGCACGAGCAAAGAGGATGCGAAGCAAGATGGAAACCCCATCTCCTCTGTGAGTCTGCGAGCACAGCCCCACGGGAGATCCTGCCAGCCCGGCCCGTTAGCTCTGCGGCAGAGCCCGCGTCAGCCGTTGCTAATTCAGCTGACAAACAAGCTGGAGAAGGAGGATTCCCTCTTCGGATTAAGCATTAATCATCAGCAGGTACAGCCCGCTTTCATTAACTGCAGCCATTTCCTGCTAGCACATCCTTGGCCTTTTCCAAGAAACAGGGAGCAGCCACGCCTCTGACAGAAAATTAATTAATTAGCAGACAAGAGCACAACTATCGACAGCAACCTGCTTTAGGCTACTCACTTGCCAACAACCAGCTGAGCTAGTCATTAGGCAGCAATGGCTAGGAAATCTACCCGAGTCAAATCTATCGATCCAAACAAACTGAGCACGCAGAACATACAATATCTGCTCCAAAATTCAATTAGATCTTCAGTTCCAGGTAAGTGCCCAAGACGTTACGCCGTTCCTGCTCGACTCCCCTCTTGGTACAGGGTTGCTCCGTTAGCCTGGAGGAACCAGCAGCAGCACATCAGACCGCAGCCCGGATTCGGGTACTCCCAGGGGATTGCACAGATTCGCCCTTCATCCTCCTCACTTTTAAAACACAACCTGTGGACTTTGTACCAAAAGCACCTACGGAGATCCTACAACATCCCCTGGCCATTCCCACCTCCACAGGACAGCTCTGATGCACGCAGCTCACGCGCATCTGGAAGGAGTCGAGGGGGAGGTTGGGGGGGTCAAACAGGAGCCGGGAAGGGAGCCCCCGCTTTCCCGGGGGGCGAGGGGTCGCCTGTCGTGCGCAGGAGGGGGATGAAGGCAGGGCTCACAGAGCAGGGCCCAGCTCCCAGCCTTAACCAGCCCCAGCACCTCTTCAGCCAGCAGCAGCGCCCGCCCCTCGGCAGCAATGATATTCCTTAACAAGTCAATGTCACCGTGACCTCTCGTCCCACCGAGGATACAGAAAAACCCGAAATTCAGTCGTGTTACGTACATGATTAATGCGTTTCCCCAAAGGTGCTTCTACAGGTACAGGACAACACCCAGACACCAAGCACCGCTTTTAATGGAGATTCTCTCCCGGGCTGTCGACATTTCACAGGGTGGCGGATTTGGGGAGGGGGGGGTGGGGGTGGGGGTGGTTTGTGGGGTTTTTTTTAAACATCTGCTCTAGCCAACTGTAGCCCATTTAATTGGGAAATCTGATGGCTGCAAATCTCAGTGTCTGTTAAACTACTGAGTAGTTGGCACTGGAATTTAGTTTTAACCATTCCGAGCCCTTGCTGTATTCACATACTTTTTTTTTTTCCTCTGAACAAGCAACTTAGGGAAAAATATTTTTAAATGATACCACATACGCTGAGGCTCTGTTCCCATGGAGTTACATTTGGTAGGTGTAAGCATAGCTGGTAGCAACAAGCTTAGAAGAAAATCATTAAGAGATCCAGAAATTGCGTTCCAGCCATAAACCACCGCTTTACATTGCGCTGCCTGCCTTAAATAGTCACTGCTAGGCTGTCACGATAGAGCAGCCCGCGCATTTGCTGCGCTCGCCGAGTCCAGAGAGCTGCCAAGGTCAGCATCATGAGGTGCTGTATAAAAGTAACATTGGGTTTCTCTTTCAAAGCCACTGAAGTTTGAATTTAAAAGAGGATTCAGCAAGCAGCTACATCAAGCACAGGCAGGGCAAGCTGGAGGATGAGTGTATTTATATAACAAAAGGCTTCCTGGATTATTTTAAGGCTCAAGTTCTGCACAGCGAACAACTGAGGGAAGGGATGTTTTCCCTTTGTTCAAAAAAAATAATACTGATACAAAAATAATACTCATACAAAAATAAAAGCCATTGAAGAGACAGCAGTATCTCGATATTCCACTATATTAGATCCCTGGATCTCAGCAACAATTCATCCATGCGCTTCGTGACCCCCTGAGTTCAGAATGTACTTTGCCAAATACGGAGACAAATAAATAAACACACACACACACAAAAATACAGAGGTCCCGGATACCAAGGCATCTGCAAATAACACCTCCGCATAAAGTACGAGGTATGCCACGTGCCCAACCGTATTTGGTTTGAATCTTTTTCATTTGGGACGGAACAAAGCGGGCTTGCACCTCTTGCACTGTACCTGCTGATGCTCAACACCCAGGAAATCTGCATTAAACTTTAAGTAACAGATTACTGCGTTATGGATAACATCTGCATGTTGGGCCCAGGGGAAACAACAGTCGAACCAATACAGCGCCATGAGCTTCTGGTGTTTGGTGAAAGTCTCTTTCCACTCTTAATATTTATATAGTTGAAGGAGGGTGCAGAAAGCAGGAATTTTTCGTGACTGATGAAAACAAGTCTAGGCATTCCGCTCTGTCCAGAGCACCTCTCCCAGGTGCCAGCTTTCAGAGAGCATCAGCTGCAAACTCAAAATCTGCTCATAGCGATTCACCTTACGTGCCACACAGAAAAACCCAGTTCCCTCAATCCCAGCAGCGCTGATGTTTAGTCACGGCATTTTTCTCATGATTTCCAATTAGCGATGGCATTCCTTACAGCATCTGCGGAAGCACTACTCACCAGCTGAGTTGTACAAGACTGGAGCCCGAGAGGCGCGCAGTACCGCGACACCCGCCGGAGCGGGGCTAGGACCAACCCTCCCAAACACACAGGCTCGGGGCACCCGCAGCAAGAATTGCAGCTGCGTTAGGAAGAACCACAACTGAAAGCTGCTGCTCTGCTCTGGCCCCCGCCACGGCCCCGTGGCATCAGCCGGTTTAGCCTCACCAGTATTCGAGAACATTTTGAGAAAAGGGCAGCAGCTTTCCCGACTGAGGACGGAAGGCACCAAAGATGGGTCTGTTTAGCGCGCTGGTCACTCATGTTACACACAAACAAGTAACGGGTTTAAAACCACTTTTTATCAAAAACTCCATGCCCGATAGCTCCACTTTCATTTTCTGTTCTTACACCACCTCCTCCTCTAGCTTTTAAATCAGTCGCTGAGCTTTCCAGCACAGATAAAACCCACCAAAACCATGAAATCCTTAAGAGATGCCTCTCAGCAAATCCTCACGCAGCTTGAAAGGATTATTAGAACACAAAGACGTAACTACAAGCAGCAAGAAAGGGCATACGCCCCCCATTTATTTTCTCTTTGCATGTCATTCATCCACATCAAAGCCAGAACTGGCAACAGAAACCAGCTATTCCAGCCACCAGTCTGGCTGTGTACCCAGTACAGCACCCACAGCCCCAAGAGCCAGAAGGGCCAAGCTCTCCTGGTAAATAGGGATTTGGGGCATTTATACACAACCTACCTCTCAAGCTTTGCTCTTAGCTATCCTCACCTGGCAGCAGGAAAAAGGAACCCATCTGCATGATCTCTCAGTTACCTTTTCCTGAGATGGCACAATCCAGTACTGCAGTTAGACTGTCGGTGTAAGTTTTGTTCTTGAATGAAGAGAGCGTCAGGCGGGCATAAGCAACGGCCAAGCTGACAGAAAGCGGAGGGAATCACCATATTCCCTACTAAGCCGGGCTTTTAAATGAAAGCCTGGCTCACAGAAACCAGCTACTACAGGTGCCAAAAGAAGCAGTGCCCCGCAGCTGCCGGCCATGAAGCCAGACGATGCAAGTACCCAAGCGAGGGCCGCTGACCGCTGCCAGCTGAACCCTGCCATTGGCAAACACGCAAAAAAAGATTAATCCAAAGCAAAATGGGTACCAGCCCGTGTGAGTCCAAAACATGAACTTATCTTAATTCAGGTCACATTTAGTATCACTTTACAGTAAACAAAGTGTTGAAAAAACACACCACTCCAAAACACACGTGCTTGAAAATGCAGAATTCATTTACTTACCTGAAACTGCGTTTCTACCCAGAGCACTCGATTCATCGGGTTAGAACTCACTACGAATACGAGAGTCAGAGCTCAGAAGACCTGCTGCTGGCTGCTTCTCTTGTTGTCCTAAGAGTCACTATTAAAAAACCAAATAAAACAATTACATATCAAGAAGCAGAGCTAACAGCAAGCCTTCTATTAAAATATGAGGAGTTATCACAATGTGAAGATCACCTCAAGGTCTTCCAATAGCTGGGATATACAGTAAAGACCCGGGCTAACACGGACAGCTGCATTTTAAGAATAGTACTTCCCAAAGGATGCAGGAAGAGAGAAGATCCCTGTGTCCAAATAAGGCCTACAAGCAGCCTTCACTGGATCTGAAGGAGGCCTGGAGTGCTTCTTCATCCCCTCGGTGGCATCCCACAGACAGCAGCTCTGCTACTCCCTGCACGCACCAGCCTTCCCGCAGGAGCGTATCCTGGATGGACGCTCATCTTCCTCCCAGCCTGCACCAGGCAAGAGTGGGTGGAATGAGACCACCACCCCCAGAACGCCGTGGGAAACGGAGCTGCCAGAAATGGGCCACTGACCACCTGGTTTGGGCCAGGGGCACCATAGACCAGAAGCCATCTATTCCCAACGTCATGGGAATCTCAGTGTTTTGCTCTCAAAAGCCATACCTAGAGCACCTTTTCCTTAACTAAAAGAGCAAGGAGGCAGAACAGCTCTCGGGATACACATTGCTGCTTGGAGCACACAATAAAGAAATAAATCTCGACATTTTCTTTGAAGGGAGCTGGTAAAGTCACCCAAGCTCAGAACCAGGCAGCACACAAGATAGCAGGTTTTATGACAAATAAGCTGGTGCAGGGGCAGCCAAGGAGAAAGACTGAAAGCCTGCTAGTCATCAAGATAACCAAGATCGTTTACAAGAGAGAGGAAGCACTTGCAACAACGCAAAAACAAAATGTAAAAACTGAAATTGCACGTGACCAAAATCCTCAAGATTTTGCAGCACCCAGGTAACAGGCTTCTCTCCATCCCTGTTATCTAATTTTTGCACAGCCAAACCTTAGAGCCAGCAGCAGCAGACAAAGCACTGAGTCCTGTGGGTGGGACGCAAATACACTCCCCATCCACCCCCCAGCTTTCAAGGGAGACAAAAATGGGGGGGGGGAAGATTCAGAAGAGAACCAGCCCCCTTTCCCATGGGGCTCTGCAGGGCTGTTTCCGTCAAGGCTCTGGGTAAGGGCAGACCAGCTGGCCTCCCTGCTCATTCACGTTAGTCGGGGAACTGCGATTCATACACCTCCATTCAAACAGTAGCTGGGGGCGGGAAATCAAATTCCGCTTGCTGAAGCCAAATCCCAGTAACCGACTGCAGCCCGCAGCACGGCACTTCTGCTTCCTTGCACTCCTCTTTAGCTCATTTAGGATTACTTGGAAACTCGCATTTGCATTTTGCACTGCATTCTTGCCTCATCTTCAAGATTATTGCACAGAAGTGCTTTGGGACACCCACCCTGAGCACCCACCAGCCCAGCCTCCAGCGGCCAGACACTCCTGGGTGCACCAGGCTGGAAGTCAAATGGCTTTTGTCCATCTGGATGGAGCCCCGGCGCGCTGCCAGCAGCAGAGCTGGTCAGTAAAAGCCCTTCTATCCCGCCCTGTTTGCTGGAGGATTGCAGTAATAAGAGCCAACGTTTACAAAACGTAAGACCAGTTACCCATCCCATGACCGCCCACCAGCACGTACGTCTCCAGCGAGGAGGAAGGGCCTGTGTCCGTAACCGCACTCTTATCTCGTAACAGCAGCAACCCTCCCCAACACGTCATGCTCTCTCTGCTCGCTCATCTGCCAAGTTTTAGGAAGCCCAAAAAGCCGCCCATCTGCCGGGAGCAGCATCAGGGTGAACCGCCAGAAAGCCAGCCTGCCGTACGCCTCCAAACTCCCTGTGCCTGCTCTTCTAGGAAGGACAGATCCCCCCCCGATCCAAGAGACGATGGAGCATAAACTGGCACTGGAATGTAAACACACGTTTCCGATGAGCAAGTCACGAACCAGCGCGTGGTGCTGAGCACCACCAGCGCCCCGAGACGCTCGGTGTCGGCCACAGCCTCTTCCTCTCTGGTGTGAAGCCGTGCAGACCCTGTAAGGACACGTTTGCCGCCACGTACAGAATTATTCCCGAGCCGGCGAGAAGGACGTGGAAGCGATTCACACCGACAGCTTCGTTTACCACCAAAGTTACGCTGACGGCAGAACGGTACGGCAAGGTTTGATTAGGGCTCACGCCTATCTTCCTTGTCGCACACACGGACCTCCACCGCATCTTTTGAACAACTCTAACACTTGGTACATAGTTTTCAGGAAACAGAAGGTCTCTCTCACCTGAATCAATCAGCCTGCATGCCAGGCTTCCCCCTGAGGAAGACCCTTCCATCTGCACAGCGGTGGCTTCTGCTCCGCTGGGGTACAGGCTGCCAAGCTCAGGGCCCAATGCCCTTAAACTGCGTTTTAGTATCTTCATGGAAGCAGTTCAGTTCCTGGAGTTCCTGAGCGACAGCGAGCCAGAACGGCACGAGAGAAGCCCACTTCTATTTCAGCCTGTAACACGACAACACTCAGCTCTGCCTGTGATACCACCCGCAGCATTCCTTCAAGGCAGAAGCACCATCTGAGAAGCAATTCTGATGGCTTTGATGCTACAAAGATTAATTGCTGAAGTTACTTGCCAGTCGCATTCTCCGCATCACAAGGTGGCTAGGAACCAGGCGTTCCCAATTGCAGCCAAGCACCCCCTAGAGCAGCGCTGGCTTATTCAGAAGACACGCACCCTTTTACAGCCCCAGCCGAATACACCGTAACCAGCACGGCCTCGAGCTCCGGACAGGCTCAGAGTTGATGCTGCGTCCCTGACGAATGCATTTAAATAGATTACAGCTTGCAGAAACCTGCAGGACTTCCAGAAGGAGTAAATAATTTCTTCTATTAATATTCAAATGTTTTTCAGGTGAATGCTACCATCCTTCTTATCCCTGCAGAATTATAAGCGAACCAACTGTCCACATGGTTTAGAAGATCAAGTGTCCATATCTAAGCACCAAGGGCTGCTTTTCAAGACTTTACAGAAGTAAAAACATCTCCTCGTGCTGTACATCAGCCGTGCCCGCAAAGGACAGACACGAAGCTCTGGAGCTGAGGATTCTCCTCTCCCTTTTCCTTCCCACTTAACACGTATTTAGGCAAGCAGCACCGATGCAAAAGGAGCACGAGCAGGCTGATGTCTTTCTTATCCAACCGCAGCAGCAGCAAGGATGGGGAACGTCTGCAAAGGCTGATTTAACACCTACCAACGGCTACTTAGAACAGGCACCGCAATGATGGGAGCAGGGCTCCCAGGTTACACCCTAGCACAGGCAGGCAAGCCTATTTCCACATTTCACTGCCAGGTTTGCGTCTCGTTTGCCAGACACACTGAAGTGCTCCTTAAAATACACTGGAGAAATTCAGCCTAAATGGATCACTTGTGCAAGTTCACCAACCCAGTATGCTTGTGGATTAATGAAGTCAAATTAATTGATTTAAAGACAACGCAAGGGATTTTGAGAGAATGTTTAGCCAACGTCTAAGATGTCACTTTAATCCTCCTCACAGTTAATTCTTCAAACATAGCAAGCCAGTAAAATTTGCCATGCAGGTCTTACACAGAAAACATCTCCAAAGGCGTGCTAATCACTGAACTATTTTGCAAATTGCTCCTAATCTACAGTTGTTTGCCTCTGCGCTCTTCCCGCAGAGACAATAAAAGCATACAGGAGACAAAACCATAGAGCTAACCGTAAGGGAGCGCCCAGTCCCAGCCAAGAGGTACGCAAGGAAAGAACCATCCCCTTTTGTTTGACGCAGGCAGATCTGCAGCAGGGAACCATTATCTAAACACCACTTCCCCCCCGCCCCAGCGTTTGCTTTTATGTTTTAGGGTAACTTCCATTTTACATTTTTGTTTTAACTGTAAAAAAGCAGCATATTCCTAGTTCCCATTTCCATTTTAGAAGATTTAGAGACAATTCCCCCCTGCCAGACACAGCGCATTTTTAACCAGTGCTTGGTGAAGTAGTAAGGGAGGCAGCCCAGAAGCATCCCCTTCACCTTTCTCATATGGAAGGACGGTAGCAAAACAGCCAGCACACTGCAAACTCATTCCTAACGTCCCAAAGCCCCGAGAAAACTGTTGTTATCACAACCGACAGCAACGTAATTATGGGAGCTGGCAAGATGTGTTCATGGGATTACCTTTGCTCAGTTCTTCCAGCGTCCCAGGGACCTGAATGGGGGCCTGGGAACAGAACGGAAGGGAAGAAGCTCAAAAGACTTTGGCGACAAATGAAGGACAGCGCTTGCAGCAAGCACGCTTTCTTCACCATTAACACTTCTGCTTCTGTCATGGCAGTGCCCGACCGTGCCCAGGCTCACACCAAGACATCTATGTACTTCCCCCACCAGTTTGTTCAAAGCCAGCCGTACACCACCCAGTCTTGATTTCCATTTTATGCTGCAAATAGGGCAAAGCATAATTTTTGGAAGTGTGGGAAAAGGACTGCATGAGCACAAGTTAAGACAACAAAGTTTTGAGGTCTCTAACTAAATAACCATGGCATAGAGAGGAGGAGATACAACAGCGGGAATCAGCTTCCATTAAGAAATAAGCAGATCCAAACCCCCCCTCTGCCTGTCTCCTAGATTTATTTTTGGGTCACGTCATAAGAGATCTGGCACGCAAGTACGCAACAAGTAGCAATCCATGAACAGGAGATGGTCTCTTCCCCTTGTTTCCGAAACAATCACCACTCCTCACCTTCCTGTTGTTCAGCCTTCCACAAAGCACCTTAGAGGACACCCTCCTCTCCACGCGTCTGGCCCCAACGTTGCTATGAGCCTCCTTCTCACTGTGGGTGCCAACTGCCCCACGGACACTTGGAAAGCTTTACACTAGAAGGATGCCAGGACAGAGAATTTACTTGATCCACACTGGTATTTTCAACTGTACCTACAGGATGAGATGTTCAAAATTTCCCAGATTCACCTGAAAATACGTTGAAGATAAAAAGCTAAGATCAGTTAATTCTAAAAAAGCAAGTTGTCATTAGGTTGGAAAACCTTAATAAAATGAAACATGCTGCAACTGGCTCATAGTTAGGTCATTTTCAGGATATTCGCAGTCAGACATGGGGGATTGAACAGCCGGGCAGATGAGGTGCTCAGGGTCAGGGCTTGGTGGTGGGATGGCAGGGTTAGGGGAACGGTTGGGCTTGATGGTCTTAAAGGTCTTTTGCAACCTAAACAATTGGCCTATTTAGGTAATTTCCCCGGGTTATAAAAACCCAAGGTCTGATTACTCAGGCAGGTCATATTTGCTGGATCGATATTTGGGCGACGTTTCCACTACACAGAGCTCCCACGAGCAGTCCGCTCAGCGCATGCAGACATACACACACGCATCTATCAGAAGGACGTTCCTGAAAGCCTCAGCTTGCTAATCATGTCAAGGTACGCTGTTATAACGTCTTTTTGACTGCAGTGCTGTCTGCTGCAGCATTTGTTTCCGAAACGCACGCTCCTTCATTACTGGCAAGCCCACCAAGGGTTCCCTCAGCTGCCGTCAGTAAACCTACTCATAAAAGGTCATATGCCTCTTCCCGAGAAGCGGCTGGGCAACGACAAGCCTTCCCTTCGGCCCAAGGCCTGTCGTACAACGTGCCTTGTGAGTCCATGATGCCAACGTGTCAGGGACCAGGCACGCAGGGTACAACAGGGGTTACAGACCTCGCTGCCGCTCTTGGAACAGGCGGTAAGACGAGTGAAGTTTCCTGCCTTCTGCCACCAATAGGAACTACTTCAAATTGCTGATTGTACTGCTGGTTTTTACCAGTCAAACACTGGTGTTTGGCATCTCATGGATCATCTTCCATCGATTGGTACCTATTCTGGCTTTACAGGAGCTGGAGGAGAATGGGATGAAAGCTGAGGACTCCGTGACAAGCACAGTCTACAAGTTTCTGCTGAGGGGATGGAGACAGAAACGGCTCACTCGACCTGCAAGCAACATCACGTGTCAGAATTCACACTATATTTAAGTACACAACTTCACACCCAAAAGCCTTCCTGTCAAGTTATCTACTGACTCGGAAACAAGCCACAGCAGTTTAAACTTAGCTCTTTCCATTTTGCAAGTGCTTTGAGACAACAGGCCCTTACACATAATCCACCTTTGCCGAATCAAAGCTATCAAAGAGAGAAATTGGAAAAACTGGTTTGGCAAAAGGAGGTGCACCCTTCGGTGACCAGAGATTTGAGGAACTGCCCGTCTCCTATTTTCCAGCCAGTACTACGAGTTTGAGACTTCACGAGTTGGACAATACGGTACCTGCAGAGCAGTGGTGACGAAGTGGGAAGAAGGGGGGACCGGGTGATGCTGCGACACTGACGTGCTGATCTCAAAGGGAGGACAGGCAGGACGGTGAGGCAGGGACATTTACAGGTTAAGGCAAATAAGCAGGGCACAGACCCAGACCCGCTGTGTGTTTGTTCAGCTCCGGCAGGGTTAAGAGCATTAGTTGAGATTGGCTTCTGGAACGCGATCCTCCGCTGGGGACTGAATGCCTCCTTTGTGGGCGCCCTCGTCACAGGCGCACCAGCCGCTCGCCCTGGCCTCGCGGCTCCTCCAAGGGCACGCAGTGCCTTGCAGGGAGGGCACCAGATTCCAGGAGCGCCAGTGGATGCCGACGGTTCTCCTGGGCAGGGAGGTCGGGGATACTTCGCAGGACAGCTGGAGGGACGTGCCGACAAGTTGTGCGTTCATCGCTCAAACTTTGCAGGTAAGCTAAAACCAACCTGCTTCAGGAAGTACAGCAAGACCCCCACTGACATGGAAAAACAAACAAAACACCACACTCCCCCCAAAAAAGAAGAAAAAAAAACAAAAAACAAAACCACATTCTCTACTCATTTTGCAAATACATTCCAAGTGCGCCCAAGCAGCTTTCCTTAAGTTACCGCAGCAGTTAAAGCTCTTTCGAGTATACAAAAATGTGCTGTTAGCAACACTGAAATTTATAAAGGAAGCTTCTTTAAGCCTTTTTAAGCTCTTAATACTTTGTACGTGGGTCTCCTCTAAACAGAAGATTTGCAAGATAATTACACTGATACCAGAACAGCAAACACTGCGGGGTATGCAGTGCTTGGGCAGCTATCCCATCTTAACCTGCTTTCCAATTCACCCTACTGCCCAGGAAACCTGAAAGAAAGGCTGCAAAATGGAAAAGCAGGAGGTGTCCTTCTCTCGGCCCCTCTGGGCTGAAGCCAGCATGCCCAAGAGTAGCCACTACCTTTTGCAGAGATGCCCTTCAGTGCTGCCAGCACGCAGCTAGAACTTTGGCATTTGCTTCTGCTGTTACAACTCTTAAATTCAGTCACCCCAAACTTCAGGGCTTTTATTTTCACGCTATCCCCATGCAACAACCCCCACCCCAGCTCCGAGCTGTTCTGCTCCATCAGTTGACTCAAGGTGTGAGAGCAGCTCGGCAGCGTGCCCCGTGTCAGGCCAGGCTCTGCCTATTTTCAGCTCCAGGAGTTTCCTGAGCCTGTATTTAGCAACCGTGGGGGAATCTCTCATCCGAATACTTGCTCAGCCCCTCCCTCCCGAATGTCACCCCATTCAAAGGCCTCGTGTCCACAGCGTTATCTGGCCAGGAGCCCCACACGTCCAGGGCCGTGCGGAGAGGGGAGCGTACGTGCCGCTGCCCGCTCCTCGGGACGCCAGTCGCTGCCACATCCCACCTCCCGCACAGATGGGGTGGAAGGAGATCCAGATCCTTGTTTCTGGCTTCCAGGCTACTGACGGACCCAAGCAGGTATGCTTACACTACTGCCTAACTTCCAAGTTGTCCCAAGCTGTCAGGTCTGCTCCTTCTCATAAACAGAAGCCAGGTTACAAGCCACAGACTGAGAACACTCTTCCCTCTCTAATGACACGTGGGAGATGGTTTAGAAAACCTTTACCGTAAAATAACAAACGCCAGAAATGTGCCTTTCCTCTCCAAGAAAAATTATACAGAACTGGACTTTATCTTAATAGGTTCCTCCACGATTCCAAGATGCCACACTAAGATTTTCAAGCATTAAAAGTGGCAGACAACTGATTTTTACACTCTTTCATACGAGGCGCCATCTCTGGCAAAGCCAAAGTACCCCGATTTCCCAAAAAGCCGATCCCTTTGGCCTCCAATGCTGCCAGCAACATTTAACAAATGTCAACAGCACACTTTGTGTTTCCTTCTGGATTTAAGCAGCCTACAGAACGACGGGACTGAGCAGCACCCACCCCAACAGGCGGCGGCGCTGAGCACGGCCTGAACGAGCACGCCAGCGGCCCACAGCGGGACAACGCACGTTCGCTGGCGTCGGTGCTGAGCCCTACGCACCAGACCTGCCTACCAGCACATTTCTGCCATCGCTTCCCGACTATTTTTCTAGAGCGGAACCGGACGGGTGTTGAGCCCGCACTCCTCAAACACATTTCTAGCTGCTCCTGCTTACTACGCAGCAATATTCAGTGACAATTTTGAGGAGAAAAAATACCATAAACTGCTGCATAAATAAAAATTATTCTGGTTATGGATGCCAGTAATTTTTCATACAATAAATGGCTTGGAGCGCGATACGACGATCAAAATTAACATTTAGATAAGACACGTTGCCCCTCGACATCCCACTCCTGGCCCTCAGCTATGTTAGAGGTCCTTGTTCAGGCTGCAGCGTTCACGATGGCTGCGTTCCAGCCTGAGGGTAGAAAGGTTGCCTGTAAGCGGTTTATACAGTATGTGAAATGCTTTGTTTATCCAAAAATATTTGAGCTCCAAGAAACATTAAAGCAAGACACGGATTTCAGCATTTGCACAGTAAAGAACTGCAACTCCTACAGATATTGCCAGAAACTTTCTTCCGTAAGCCTTTACAGCTATGAAAGGCCGTTTTGCTGAGGCAAAACTACAAACAGAAAGCAAAGTGCAATGCTCTTGATATGCTAAAAGGAGTTGTTATAGCAAGGGTGAGAACAAGCAGAGGACAAAGCAGAGGTGCCATTTCACTCTCGCTCACATTTTTCAGAGCAGATCATTGCATTAATCAGTAGGAAAAGCTTGATGGTGCAGCAGGGTAAACCAAAACTTACGGGGTCTTCCCCAGCAAGCGGTCTCTGGAAAACCACAATAAAGCAACGGAGTTTCGCCACAGCCTGCTCTGCAATTTCTCTTGCAGCAGCGAAATCCAGCTGGCCAGCAGAGCATCTGCTACTGCGCCTAAATCCTACAACACTCATACCCACCTTAGAACGAACTCTGCCCAAAGCACGCTCCTTAGGCTGCTATTTAAGACAAGAGGAATCATAGAATCAACCACATCAGTCACCAGAGGCGAAAGCGTGACAGCTGACAGGGGCGATTTTCAAGCACCTCTCATAATTCAGCACAACTCCGTTATCCCGGGGTACAGAACTGGAAGGCAGGAATATTAAGGATGTTAGTAGTGTTCAAAGGCAGCAGAGCAGCATCTCCTTTTCCAGCTCAAAGCTCTTCTCATTTAGAGGCACGCTCTAGACGTGCCCTCACCATACTGGAACGGGGATGAGGAATCAAGCAGAGCAGCAAAGGCTGAATGAGACGTGCTGTGCCCCCTGGCTAAGGCCCGGATCCGAGCTGGGGGGAGCAGAGGGGGCAGGGGACAGTTCTCCCCGGCCCCACGGCACCGGCTCTGCAGGAGTTATTATCAGGGCATGTTTCTGTACTGTCTCCTTCTTGAGCTCTGCAGCCTGCCCATCCCATAGCTCCAGGTGCATGCTTTCCTTGGGTCCTGGTGGTGGCCTTTGGCCCTTGCCAGGGAATTCCCAACTACAAGCTGGCTCTGCACCAGTTCCTCCCTTCCAAAACTGCCTAATTAATCAAGGGACTTACCTCAAGCTACGTTACAATGTAGAGTTGACCACATATAAACAGGAAAAAAAAGGTTAAGCTTTTAAAACAGTGATCTGGCACGTAAGCAGACGTTTTCCTGCTCTGGTAATGTCACTATATGCAGGTTTATGGCAAGGTAACACTACAGACTTCTCTGTTTTTATGTTAAAAAACGCTAGGAGGTCCTATTCAGCATTGGGGCAACGAAACAGCGAGTTTTGACATTACCAAAAATGTATGTGCAGAAAAATAAGCCCTACAGTTTGATAAACCATTTCCTTGTGCGGTGCCAACACACACACGGACCCTCACGCAGGTCTTACTCAGGCTGCCTTACAAGCTGGAGTCTGCCCGCTGTGGCCAGAAACCCCAGACAGGAACTGCAAGCAGTGAAACCCAGGCATCCAGTACACCAAAACACCCCGAAGAAAGTAAGCTGGAACAAGCTTTGGTCAGCGCGGTGCTTACCCTCCCCAAGGTTAACGTCAGCCTTACAAGGCTGCTTTTCAAGACTAGTCTTGTGCAACGCTTAAAGGCTACTAGACAAGGCTCGAGAGTTTAAGGAAAAGCTAGCAGGTTGATGAGGGGTCCCTGGCACTGGCCTGCAGAAGTAATCACAGCTTTTAGGCGAGAACACAGCTCATTTCAGTCTTGCTCTAAAAAGCCAAGGAGTGGACGATTGCTTAGTATTGAACAAGGTGCAAGACCAAGAGCGTATCAAGAACCACCACGACAGTGAAACCAAACAGACTCCACTTCCCAGTTTTTTCTTACACCAGGGAGAAAAGTAGTTAACTCCAGGCATATCAAGTGCCAAAATTAGCTGGTTTGCTTAATGCAGTACTTCCTGAGGTAGGAACAACAAAAGCAGCAAGCCAAGCAAGATTTTCAAGTCTTAGTTTAAGAAAAAACAGACAAAAAACCCTCCCCCAAACCCCACCCTGTACTCCACCTTTGAAAGCACAGGAGGCGCAGAAAAGCAGGCTGCTTGTACACCAAAAGGATCACACAGCACCTCCAGGTTTCACCAGACCCCTGCAGTCTTTAAAAAGGAGGTATCTCTCTTTCTCCAGGACATGCTTTACAAGCCTGCGGGGAGAGAAAGCCCAATTCTGAAGCACACGTAAGCAGGCGAGCAAACGGCACCCACGCTGTAGCAAGTTTCAAGTGTGTCGAACCAAAAGCCAAAGAGATTTTAGTCTTTGCTGCCAGTCAGTGCAAAGAGCAATAGGCAAAGCTGCCTTGTACCGTTAACTTACACGTCAAGACTAAAGTAGGCAAGGAGGCTGGAATACAAAAGCAAACTTCAGCCCCCCCCCGGTCCACTCAAAGTCTTCTCTGAACACCTGTAAAATGACACAGCTATCCCAGTTAGCCCAGTTAAGTCATCGGTCTACCACCAACAGACCAAGCCATTGCCAGTGCCCTATCAGTGGCTTGAATTAGTGGCAGAACAGTTCATCACCGCCTCAACCACGGGACCTTTGCAAGTCACTGCAGATGATGGCAGCATTGCAAGTAAGCCTATTCCCTTCCCTTTCAGGGATTTACAAGGGTAATGCTTGCCTCAAAGAAATAACAACCTTCTGCCTTCTTCAATCCTTTTTTTTTTTTTTTTTTTATTTGGGGCATGAACTAATTCCAGGCCAG
Organism: Gorsachius goisagi; assembly: GCA_018403395.1. NCBI lineage: Eukaryota > Metazoa > Chordata > Aves > Pelecaniformes > Ardeidae > Gorsachius > Gorsachius goisagi. The sequence goes on along the minus strand of BOSO01015169.1, from coordinate 14,557 downwards.
AGAGCAGATGAGCATCAGCTCAGTCTCAGCTGCGCACCACTGCGACCCAGGCGATGTCCCTGACCAGCAGAAAGCTTCCCAGCACAGCGCCGGTGTGATGGTAATGGAAGCTGAAATCTGCTGTGCTATCTCGTTTCCTGTTCCCCTGCACAACACATTTTATTTTTAGGTTATAACATCTGATGCAGGAGGGAAAGAAAGGATGGGCGCAGGCACAACAGCTGAAAACAAACGTGGAAATGCCAAGAACGAGACGTTTCCATTTCATGTCCAGTTACATTAGCTACACCTGCAGCTCGCTTTCGGCATTTCTGGAGTCACGGTGGCGAGATTTATACTGTCACACTGCTGTCACCTTCACGTGTGGTTTCCCCGCAGTCACAAGCTGCTAACGAAGAGCCTGTCACCGTCCTCGCGAACTTGATCAGATGCTGCTTTTTTGCCTCTTGCTTAATAGGGAAACAATAGGATTGAACAGGCTGGGTCGGGAATGGAAGGGGAAGCCACGGGGGACATCGAGCAGGCGACTCCCGAGCGGTGGTTCAGCGAGGCAGTCTCCGGCGTGAGAGTTCAGAAGTCAGTGGAGCTCTGTCCCCAAGTCCTGGGAGCCACCGGCAATAACAGAACTCGGCTCTGGGGAGAATCCGAAGGTCAGAAAGAGAAAGGTCCAGAAGCACACAACACAGAGCAGGTCTCTGCTTTAAGCTCACACAACGTGTGGACACAGGGACAGCGATCCCCCAGCAGTGGCCTGCTCCCCTCTCACACACGGTGCTTCCCTGCGGTTAAGGTACGCATCGGGGCGACAGAGGGAGGCTTGGGGGGAGGAAAGCAAAGCTAAAGAAAAAGAAAGAAATTGGCCGATATCAAGCACACCTTCTCCTGAAGCAGCTTCTCGTGACAGCACTGATTTTCACCTCGGACAGCTAGTGAAGAAGGGGTGCACAGCCAGAGGTACAGGCAGAGCCTCCGACAGCCCGAAGCTCTACTGCAGCCCCTTCCTCCCCTTTTGGACAGCACAGCTTTTGCTTTTTAAACTTATCAAGCAAATCTCACAAATCTCTCATACCCACTTAAAGTCAGGGGTTAAGTGGAGCTGAAGTGAGCCAGGATATCTGCTATTACACTAAAATTGTCGTACGCGTCCCTTTTTGCTAATTCTGTTGGCGCCATACACCTACTCTGTGTTACACATCAGTATGGCCCTAGTCCCACGCCTAAATATCAGTAAGAGTGGGTTTTAAGTGTGCTGCCATTAACACGTGGCAGATGACTTGCTAGGGGCCAGGGTGGAGTTGTGGGGTCATCTCTGTCGCAAGGCAGCACAATGTGTCCATAAATAAAATAACTGGTTTACCCTTAACAAAGTCAAGTACAGCTGAGCCCCAAGGAAGAAAATAAAAAAAAAATTGAAATTTCTAGCCACATAAGTTATTCAAACTTTCACAGTTTCCCACAGTTTGCAGCACAAATGTTACACATAGTTAAAGTTTTCTACCCTTTGTTTTGACCTAAAAGCCATCAACTTGGAGAAGGAATTTTCTGGACCACACCCCTGCCAGGCTACAGCGATTACTTATTAATCTTGTTTCTTCTGGGAATTGAAAAGCATTTGTGCAGTGCCACACCATCCCTCCTATGCAGTTAAATAAATGGTAAGAGATGGTTCCCTCCCAGGCTTTGGGGAAACAACGATCGGAATTCATTTAAAAATTCCTTATAAAAAAGATACGCTTTCAGAGTTTGCTTCTGGTCTGTTTGCTAAGGCTCTGCCTTCAAGGCAGAGCAGGGCCCTCCCGGAGAAGCCAACCTGGGCGGGTGCTACCCAACGAGCGGTGAGCGGTGCACTTGAAGGCTCCCGAGCAGCTATTTGGCACCCACAAAGCCTCGGCTGCTCCACCGCAGGCTGCCTCCCCTGGGAGCAGCCCTTCCGTGCCGAGAACCGCCACCAGCCCAACCGCCGAACGCGCGCTCCGAGCCCAAATACAAAGATGCCGATTTTGCTGCCACCGCTTCCACAGAGGAGCCAGGCAAGGAGGGGCCTGGCAGCCCTTCCGCGGCACGAAGCGGGCGCGGGGCCGACGGGCACAGCCAGCTCCCGCGGCTGGAGGCGCCGCCACGCCACCGACTCGCCCCCACCGACGTTATTTGTAAAGCCTCGGGCCCCGCAGCCAGAAGCGTGACCAGCCCAGTTTTGACCTGCGTGAGCAACTCGCTGTCCCCGGTGTCCCATCTGCTAGTCACCATCAGCTCCCCATTGTCACTCCGCAACCTCAGTGCTTTCACACTTTGTTCTCAAGAGTTTTAATACGGGTTTTTTTTTTTTTTAGTATTTCAGCAAGAGCGGTGTTGCCTTCTCCTCCTGACAGTTTTTGCGGTAAACTTTGATACCACATCGAGTTATCAAACTGTGGTTTTTGAAAGACGAGCGAGTTCCCTGAAGAAACCGAAGTACTGGACTGGAAAGGGAGGGGGGAATTCCCTGCTGCGGTCTGCTGCTGTTAAAAATACCAATAGCTGCGAGTCTGAACGCTGCATCCGCACAGACACGAGGGATTAATAATCTCTTCCAAGTAAGTCTGTTAACCAAGAAAACATCACTGGCTTTTGCACTACTTCCCTTTTTGAGAGGCCATCTCCTATATGTATGTTACTCAAGTTTTCAGTTAACAGTTAATCAAATGATTTATGAAAGGTGCAAAACCACTAAATTGGCAGGAAAGAGAAAAACCGAGCTACAGCAATGCATCTGCAAATTTGACCTGAACAAAACAACGTATTTTCTCTAAAAAATAATGGAAAAGAGGGAAGAAACTTGAGCTCCATCTTCCTCAAAAGGGAAAAGTGCTGCTGGGTCTGCAGAGAAATCTTGTGCTTGGGAGGAAGGAGTCACTCGTAGGCAGCAGAAACAGCCGTACCCCACGTGCACAGGAGACCCCACGATGGGCCAGGAGGGACAACAGTAACGTAACACCAGAAAGAGCCCTGGTACCTTAAAACCACCGAGATCAGGGCATTAAACAAACCCATTTGAAAAAGGCTGTTTGTGCCCATTTCTGTTGGGCAGCCCAACGTGACATCAACCCACCAGCCCTGCTTTACAGGATGTGTTCTTGGAGTTGCCCGCTTTCAGTTCCCCCTGTAAGCAAGAAATTCATGTGCCAGCAGCACCCAGGTCCTAAGAAATAGGAGCAGTACAGCATATTCCACTTTTCAGCAAAAGAAACCTTTGCACTGCAGATTTGGCGAGCCAGTTGGCCTTGGATCTGGCAAAAGTATGGGGTTTGGATCCACCTCCCCCCCCCCCCCCCAGGCCCCAAAACTAGACATGCCTCAGGGTCCGGAGCAGGAATCCGTTCCACCCCTCTAAAAGCCATCTGCAAAGTCTTGGGGCTCGCCAAGCAATTACTAATTCCCCATAATTGCTGGAATGGGACCATCCCCTCAGCAGGGCGGGAGGATACGGCCCCGCACAGCCGAAACAGCAGCCAGGTCCCCCTGCCCTGCCCGCGGGGGAGGCTCGTCCCGGCTCCAGCCTCACCACACATTTGCTGGGAAAAGCAGATCCCCTCGAAACCCGTAACTGTGAGACTGGTTGCACTTTCTGGATGTAAACACGCAGGCTGATCTCTTGCAGAGCAAGCAGGACGCGGTGGCACGTATGACCTGAGTGGGAGCATAACTGGGATGCCTTCACTTGCTCGTTCCGGCCCGGCCCGTCGCAGACAGCTTGCTGAAAATCCAAACGTGCACGCTCGCAACAAGCAGGATGAGGATCCTCCCTCCTCTCCCTCGCAGCTCTGCACGGGTTTTTGGCTGTTAAAGGAAGGGGCAGTAACTGCAGCAAAGCATCCTCCCGTGTCCCCCACAACCCTGTGCTTGGAGGGGCGTTTGCTGAACAGCCTGACCAAGAAACCACCTGGATGGCACAGCCGAAGGGTTTACTGCAATAGGCTTAACTGCTGAGCTGGCAGCTGCAAAAGGGAGACCTTAGGTCCCAAAAGCACCAGCAGATTCTGCTCTCATCAGATACAGCCACATGTATTTCTACGTGGGATCACAGACGGATTGACACACATTGCAAAAGCAGTTTCCTTACGGAAATACAGCCCCAAATACAGCACAGGGTTCCCAGCAGCACGGCAGGACTCAGTGGTACCTACACCACGTGCTCCAGGGGGGGCCAAGACTCACCCTTTCCAAGCAGGAGCCAAGGCACTCTCCTTCCACAGCAGCAGGGGCTCCTCCGTGCCCGTGACTCCGCGGGGGGGTCCTGGGGTCCCATTTCCACTCCCAGGCAACTCAGCTGGGGCTCCCTGGCATCCCACTGCTGCCCCTGCTCTTTCCAACGACAAGCAGCCCAGAGATCTGGTTTCTGTGTCCGTCAGGTAACAGCCACCTCTCAGGGACTTCTCTGGGAAGGTGGCGGCAGCAGAGGTCTCTCGGGACATGACGGGGCCTTGAGAAGGTGGGAATGGACACGAGGAGGTGGGAGACACGGAGGAACAGCGAGAAGACCATTCCAGGAAGGCCAGAAGGACTGCTTGGAGAGGTGGTGATTTGAAACTCTATGATTTTGGCTGCATTTCTGAGCCTCGTACAAACCTCCACTCGCTTTGATGACCAAGTACCACAACTGGTATGTTGAATTTGGGAATACTTGCAAAATCATATTGAGAATACTTCTCTTAAATGCTGTGCATAAAAAAGGTGTCGCTTTACGGCACACATACTGCATATCAATGCTTACACTTGAGGAATAAGTTAAGTATGCAGCTTTGTAGGTACCTAAGAGGGTCTCCAGATAAGGGAACAGCTCTCCTCCTCCTCCTCCTTGCAGAATCAACTTTAACACTTGTCTAAGCCACTGGAGGAACAGTGCTGCCCTCACCCTGCGAACGTAAATCATAGCAGTAAAGATACCAGTTAAAAAAAGAAAGGTACTTTGTTCCAGACAACCTAACGCGCCCTGTACAAGCCAATCTGCCCTCTAAGGGTCTGACTTGAGGTCTTAATTTTAAAAAAAAAAAAAAAAAAGTACAGCACAAATATAATATGTGGGTTATTATTAAGCATACAGCAAGTCACTTCACATAACTGACCACAGAGTAATTCACCTCTGCTTTATTAAAAAGGAAGTGTTTTTAAAGCAGTCCTTGAAAGGAAACAAAACTTCCAATTCAGAAAAAAAAGAACATTGCCTCCAGAGAAGCGAAGGGACCGTTCCTCTATTTATTTTAATTCTTCCCCCTTTTTTAAAAGCTATAAATACAGAAAGATCAGCACGTTCCGCTCTTCAAATATTTGATCTTTCATTTGCAGTGTCTGTGGAAATAACACTTTTCCCTCCTAGCTGCAGTGACCATTAGCAACATTAAGAGCAAAGACAAAAGGATGCAAGGACTATAGGCAGCTGCACGTCCGAACTCCTCGTGCCTGCGAGCTCTCACACGAAATCATCCTTCTCTGTGCCTAGGATACACACCAAAGGCAAACATACATTCGCACACACACACACTTTACCTGGAACACTGAGAACTGCTTTGTAAGTGCTGAAATCCCTTCCGAGAGGACGGGCTCGTCAAGGCTGCTACAGCAGCAGTGTAGTAGCATCAATACCTTAATTGTATCTTACTGAGACCAGGCACCACAAACACCCCAGTGGCATCCTGCCCGGGCCCTCCGCCGCTGCTCCTCTGCTTCCTCCCCCGCCACCAGATCCCTTCCCGGGGATTTCCCATTCGTGACATCTCTGCTCCCTTCAGCCCTGCTGCTGGAGGGAGAAGGCGGTGAGGGGCTGGCAGAGGACCTGGGTCTCCAGTGCCGGAGCACCAAGGCTGTGCCCCAGCTCAGAGAAGTCACTGGGCATCCGCTGGGGGAGCAAGGGACGGGACTGTGCTGGGCAGAGGGACAGAGGGAAACGATCTCGCAGTCCACACCATGCTGCACTAAAGCATCGCTCCTGCACCCCAAAACCTACCAAGCCCAGGCAAAGAGTCTCAATGGCACCCGAGCGCTTCTTTCCGAAGGCAGCAAGCTGTGCTAAATGAATACGGCGCAGTCTGTTACAGGAGAGCTACACTAAAACACACCCCACGAGCATTTCAGGCTGCAGTGGGCTCTATCCCAATGTCCTAGGGCAGGAGGGTACTGGGAGACAAGCAAGTTCAGGCATTTCCAGCTGGCCTCAGGTCCTGTCACTGTACTGGCTAAATTCAAGCAAGAGCTTGAGCTGCCACAAAAGCAACACGCGCTTCAGTTTAGCCTACTCCAGACCCACAGCTGCCTCTCACGGTGCATTTTAAAAAAACCAAATAAATAAATCACAACCAAACCAACCCAAACCCAACAATTCATCGTTCACAAATGATTCATTGCAGAAGTAATTCCACTGCAGTGGTGCAGAGATCACCACTAGTATTTTGCATGACACAAACCTGGAAGAAAACTTGGTCACCATAGCACTGGTGAGGGCAGAAAACACACGGCACGATCCCACACGCTGACATTCACGGTGCCACCATTTCCCTCTCGATAAGGTCCTACTCTGCTCGGTAAACCACAACGCATTTCCCCATAACCTCCCGGGACACCCTTCAACACCAGGAACTGGGGAGATAAAGAGAAGGGAGAAGGAGAAAAAAAATAAAATAAAATAAATCAGCTCCATGATAGCCATGGACTAATTCAGCCCCAAAAGCTCCCTTTGAACAGACATACCTGAACCTTTGGCTTCCCTGGGAATTGAATCTGCAGCTGCTCAACCTAAAAGCAGGGGTTTAGTGATAGGGATCGGAGCTTCCAGCCGGGAGGCATTCACACCTCACCTGGGTCCCAGGGCGAGAAGCCTCTGCTCCCCACGAGCCACCCCGCTGCCACAGCCACGAGCTCAGAGCAACGCCCCAGTGAAAACCAGTCTCCCTCTCTGCAGGAAATCCAGGCATTCATCTCCAGTGAACATCTGGAGTCAGTCCCCACGCTGCACACATCAAAAAGATTCTCACTGCTACTCAGATGAAAACTCCTAAGAAATGAGCTAGGACCCTTTAGAAAGTAGCCGCCTTTCTTATTAGCGCTTGCATGCACACTAAATGCCATGCAATTAGTCAAAGTCCTAATGAGAACATTTATGCATGAGCTTACACAAGAGATGGGACTGAACTGCGTGCCCCTGCTATGCGTGGATGACCAAGACTACGAGGGGCAGATACTTTTTCTGATGCTCAAAGAGGAGTAAGGTGTATTTATGGGGCTGTGCACTTGGATATCCAGCTACTCCGAAATCACTCCCCCCTGTAAGGTCCAGCTATGCCCAACGCAGCTGGAAACAGGGCAATTGCAAGCAGCGTTACCTTACCCATGAACGATAGAAAGGCTTCACCTCATCGCCGCTCACAAGAAAAATGAATCTGTCTCAGACAGTGTAAAAATTGTCTTGCTAACCTATTTGTGCTATAAAGTGTTCAGATGTCGTTTATTAATTATTAAGCAGTCTAGACAAACTGTAGATTCATTTTTCTTGAAATCAGGCAAACAAACTCAAGCATGACTTCCATTTTCATAATTATCAGGCTGTTTGGCTTTTTAATTTGCTATGATGAGTTCTGCAGCGAGACCAGGCTTTGGAAGCTTCACCTCGAAAAGGCTGGAGTGCCAGCGTCCCCCCAGCCCCACTCCCCGTGGTGCCAGGGGGTCTCTGCACAGGGACAGACTGGGACACGTCATTTGTGTGCTGGAAGCGTGGCTAGGCGCGGGCAGGCAAAGCACTATCCACCATTTGTGCACAGCTTGTGGCAGAAGGGCCAAAGACCGATCAGGTTATATCCAATCTGCAAACACACACGAGTAATTAATGCAGTAGCATGGCATCGCATCTTGCAGGCTGCATTTCACCACCTAGCCGTTACCGGGGAACTGCTGGAAGGACCAGAGCAATTCCCTATGATTTCTAGCATATACTCTGCTTTCAGGCTACGACCCTGAAAAGGCCAAAAGGGAACTCCTGAACACAGAAACAAGATTCCCAGAGCGTTGACGAATCAAGTCCAAAACAGACTATGAAGCCGGCAAACATTTTTGTAGAGTAGACAGTTATTGTAGAGTGGACGATTATTTTAAATATTTGGTCATATCCAACTACAAATGAACAGTATTAAAGCACTATTACCAGCGTGAGAGGGATTACAAAGTTAATGCAAACCATCTACTTTTAACCTCTTACGTAATTTGTGCAATATTAGCAAAGAAGTCGTCTAATGGGAGGAATCATAAAAGGATTTTAAAGATTGGCAGCCACTCAATAAAATGGCCAAGGACACCTTCCTGTAGGCAGTTACAAAACGATGCCGGGCAGTTCACGCGTGCCACGATGAGCTGCGAGCTAGGCAGCACCGTCCAGGAGTTAAAGATCTGTAAGGAGAAACTGGTAGTTCATTGAAAACACCAGCTCAGCTGGGCAGGCACAGAGAAGGCAACAGCAAACAGCCTGTTTATTGCATAAGCCTGGTGCATCTGCATCTTAAATATCATCTGTATCTCGGGTTCTTCCCTCTCCTCCACTCCCATCCCACCCTGACACCGAGAAACGCCAAAGCAAGCTTGCAGGACGGGCTGCCTGCACGCACGAGGTGGGAACCTCCTCCCCAAAGCCCACATGAGGCTCTTACAGCAACAGGTCTCCTTCCTTGGAGATTTTCAAAACCCAGCTGGACCCTGACAAACCCGACGTACCTCTGAGGTTAGTCTTGCTCGGAGCAGGAGGGAACAGGAATTTGCCAGTGACTGCCACCTCTACAAATATCCCCACAGCCACTCATACTTGCTGAACCCCCAGTTGGACTCTGGCATTCCCTCTCAAAAATGTCACGGACACTCGGGACAAGACCCACGGCTATATGGGTCTGTGTCTTCTCAGCACAGATACTTGTTTTCTTGCAAGCATTCCCAAAGAAATTCTGAACAAAGTATCAGAATGGAAACGATCATTTCTGATAAACGTGCTTCGGGCCCTGTTTGTGTTTTTAAAATGTCCTTTGATAAACCATCCATTTACATTTTGAAAGGGAGAAAAACTGAAATAGGAAATTGCACATGCATGAAAACAAAGGCAGTATCTGACAAGTCATTTTGTTAATTTGTGGGTAATTGCTCATTACTGCAAAATAAGGCTTTTGCACTGTTCCACGAGGAGCAGATAAGAAACCCTAGCTCATTGCTAAGTATTGCTGTCGGCAAATGCAGGCTTCTCCCAGCACAGCCAGTCTCCACGAAGCCATGTTTCCATTAACGGCATATCCTGGCACCCCAAAAGTACCGGTGGAAGCAGAGCAGTATGTTCTACACAGTCCTTTGGTGGGGACCCTCAGGGGCTTGCAGTCACCCTCTCCTGCCCGTTCTGGCTTTGTTCACAGCTGCTCTGCCCACCTCCCCCCAGCACTGCCTCTGTCCCCCCAACGCCCAACTTCAGCATTTAGAGAAGAACACGTATGTTCCTCCTCCTCCCTCTAAGCCTTGTCACTACTTAGCTATTAGACTAAAAATTTATTTTCAGTGAAATATTACACTAAAGTATTCCCTAAACTCTCAAAATCCACAGACCACTGGCACTTCACCTTCCTCACGCACCCCCCGTAAGCAGCAAAGCTCACCTGCTGGCGCTGGGTTTTCACTCCCATTTAAAGCAAGCCGACCTGGAGCCCTGATGCACCATCGCTGGCCCAGCTGGCTAACAGTGCCTGTGCTGAAGGTGGCCACAGCTGGGGAATGGGAGTGTGCTCTGGGAACTGCATGCCATTTGCATAGCCAAGCAGGTATTTTCGCAGCCATCGCCCTCAAGGCGCTTTCAAGGTCTTTTTCATCATGGTAACAGCAGGAGTCATTTTTAAACCTTTCGAATAGTTTTAAATTAACTTCCCTGACAAAGTTTTCCAGAGCAATATAATCCGGCTACATAAAACTCTAGGCAGGAGAGCAGGGGTGCAAGGAAGACAAAGCACAGACCTTCGGAGCGGAGGGGAGACGACAGCCCGACCGAGATGTGGCGGTTTCATCAGCATGCAGACTCAAAGCCATTCCCATGCAGCTACTGAAGCGCTACCCAAGCCTTCCTAGCAAGCAAAAATCCATTCTGTGTACAAATAGGGCTTTTATAGCTTGGCACGGGGCTCGACTGCGGAGTCAAACTTTTCAATGCCTGGTAAATTTTTTACTTGAAAGTGGCAGGAGAGCCCATGCCAGAAGCCCGTATGAAATGCCAGCTCAGTGGCAGAAGGTCAAAGCACGGTCTCAAGTGATTTTATGGAAGTGTTTCAAGACAAACCTCTTAAAAGCCCTGTGCTATCTAGGGAGGCAGAGATTTATACTGCTAGGAAAGCCCAGTAACAGTCCGTACGACTCCTTTCCAATCACGGGTAGCACCTTTAACACCCTGCCTCGTGAAAAGCACGGCAGCAGGGTCGCCGGTAGGTGGTGAGAGCTCTTCCTGTGTCTGTTCAATCCTTGCTTATTTTGCTGAAGTTAAGAATAAAGAAGCTTTAAATGCCAGAATGTTTGTGTAGACTGTGCTCTACAAAAACCAAAACCAAACCAACCCCCACCCAAACCCAACGAATCTTCAGGTGCAAAAGATGTTCTTTCATGCGTCCAAACCCAGAAGTCACACCCACGGACAACCGAAGCAAGCAGAGAGCTAAGGACCAACAGCCCCGACCGTTACCCTTCCTCCATCAGTCCCTAGAGCTGCAGCTACAGGAGGAGGACAAATCTAATTTGAACTGAGAAAATGGTTCTGTGTTCTCTACCATGTTTATAGAAGTATTTAAGGGTCAGTTAGTGTCAACGGTGACCTTGAACAGATGTCAAGCATGAAGACTTTCAACATACCGGACTTTGCCAGCTGTCACCACATCGTAATAAAAAAAGAGATCATAAAGCCCCATGGAAACCTGATCTGCCTGCTCAGGGGCTCCCCCTGCACCTACACAAGCACACAAATTCAATTCTTACAAGGGCAGATTTGCAAACGCTTATACACTCTCCCGTTAAAGCATTTCAATTGTCTGAATCTGCCATTTTAACAAATTCATGTAGAAGACTTTAAATTCAATTAGCACAAATCTCAGTGCTCCCAACATTAAATTTGCAAGTGACATTTAATGGCATTCAACACACATGAAGCTAAGCTACTACACTAATGGACCAGCAAGGCAAGTTGTAAGGCACTGCAGAACACGATGCTCTTCTTTAGTCAAGGAAATTAAAGGTGCAGGCTGCGCCAGCCAGGAAGAGATGACAGATATTAAAAAAATCCTTCTGAAAGCAAGGCTGCAAAAGCTCTCCGCTCCAGATACACCACACAGCTACGGCTGCACGTAGTGTGAGAGCAGGGAAGCGGCTGCTTTATTCAGCAAGATCTCCTTCCAAACTGCTGGGGTCTGGGGGCAATAAACCCAGCGTAGGGCTGGTCTGGCTCTTACCACAGGCATCGCAGCCTCTTCGGCCATTCTCACCTCTGCTTCCTCCTACCTCTTTTTTCGATGAAGGCTTAGGCAACGCAGTCCCGCTCGCCACTGTTGCCCCGACCCACCCCAGCCGATGCTGGGGAGCCCCGTCCCAGCCAGCCGGGGGGGATGCAGAGGCCACCGCCGCGCACAGCGGGGAGCGCTGCCAGCCAGCCCCCACCGCCCCCTGCGCCCCTCCCAGCGTGGCCACAACCTGCCCGTTGGCACACAGCAGAGGAAAACCCAACGCCACTGGACGCCAGGGATGCCTGTAAGCCCTTTTTCAAGCGGCAATATGCTTCGCCTTGACTCCTTGAACTAAAGCAAGCTACCTCAAAGAGCGTCAAAATCAGGGAGACAGAAGGCAGACCACGCTGGGAAGCCCGACAGAGGGAACGGCTTTAGAGTCATGGTTAGGGAGAGGGAGATTTTTTTGTTGTTTCTTTAAATCTAAGCAAATTAGCACCAGCGAACCCCATGGTTAGTGAAGATGCTTTCACAATAAAGATTTATTGGTGCTTTTGTTGGAATGCGGATGCCAGAGCAGCACCACACAAGCGGATGAAGGAAGCATCAGCAGGACATGTTCTTGCCCCTCTGATTTGGATGAGCCAACCATAAAGCCAACACCAGCAGTAACCACATTTCAAAAGCTGCGTTTCTTTAAGAGACACACTCCAGTCTCTTTTCCCTTAGCACCTCTTGGCCAAGAGCTGACAGAATAAAGCTCGGGTGGTACTTTCAGGGATTCCCCCAACTCCATTAACAAGTTTGGCAAGACCAGAAACAATACAGACAAACATTTTAAAGGCATTTAAATAGTCACCTACGCTAATGAACTAGACACAGCACAGAGAAACCAGTTACACTTGGGAGCTTGTTAGGATGGACGTTCTTTTCATCAACAGAAACCAAGCCCAAGTAACCTGCGCCAAACACTGTCTCTGCTAAGCAGATTTTCAAAAGCATAAAACACGTTTGGGGTGAAAGTGTCACAAAAAGGCAGTAGGTTTCATGCTTTCTTCAGTCTTTGGCATTTCCCCCAGCCTTTGGGGGGGGACGGGACGACTTAACCGTTCACTTGAACGATGCCTCGCGCTTTGGGAATTGAAGCTGTACTGAAAGCTGGAGTTTCCAGCCCAGAGCAGAGGAGTCACACAGAACACCAGGGTTTGAGGGCTGCTGGCCCCTACCTGCGCGCTGGCGTCCTGGGTGCAGAAAGCCTCCAAGGACACCAAAATCCTTCAGAAAATGCTGGTAGTACACAGGAGCTCAGTCATGACCCTCAGATTCTAAAAAAAAATAAAAACCACCTCTCAACACTCCGGGGTTTGAGCTGGTTTTGAGCTCACCTCTACCTCAGAGCGTTTTTCCACATACGGTTGGTTGTGATGTGTTGCACTTGAATTGCGACTGAAATAGCACTCAGGGGCTCTGCTCTATTTCAGCAAAGAACAGTTTGGACCT